>OMNN01019472.1:11843-28307 GCA_900302755.1 Chromis chromis
ATATTATTAATAATAATATTGATATTACTATTAATAATAACCTCATATTGTGCAATCATACTTTAAGAATGAACCTAAAATTGTGTTTAATCAGACGGTGTTCAAACCACCAAATTGTTATTAATTATTTAATTATAATATTGTAGAAAATATAATTCCAAGTTTGGGTTTTAAAAACTCCTGTAGGCTAACTAAAGCCGTCCAAAAATGCACTGGATTGAAAAGAGTATTTTATTGTGAAATATAGTGGAGTATAACTTTTTTCTTTCGAACCATTATATTAAGATTAGTAGCATTATTATTACTAATATTATTAGTAGTAATTATTAGTAGTTGCAGTGTTCTTAGTGTTTGTTCCGCACAGTTATTGTTGTTGTGCTTCCTACATATAAATCGCAGGTAATTTTCTCCACTGTGGCCCCTCCTAAAGTAATTAAATTGTTGGAAAACGGCGTCACCACCCAAAAATAAATAAATAAATAAAAACACAGAGACCCTACTATCTGCGGTAAAGTCCCGCCTCCCATCCTGTCCTTCACTCCTATTGGACCACCCCTTCGACGTCCCGTCACCTCATTGGTCTGCCGCATGGCACTCAAACCCAATACGGAACTGTACTAGGAAGCGGCAGACAAAAACAAGAGATAGTCGTGCTGCTACGGGATTAAAAACACAACTACGGATGTGGCGGTTGGCTCAAAAGGTAAAAGTGTGATCTGTTATATTGAAACGCATGTTTGTGCTGTCCTGTGTGGGTATTTAAACGAGATAGACGCGGTTTAACAGCTTACGTTCCTAGAAAGCCAGAGGTTCAGGTAACGTTAACTAGCATACGCCCCTGCGTCAAGAAGTGGGTAAGGCTCCGTCTATAGCATGTAGTTGGCTTATTTATAGCTATTTAGTAGAAAAACTAACTCGTCCTTGTAGCTTCTAGAGGATTTGTCCTCTAGCTACTTGTCCATAGACTTCTGCTATGATGTGGAGACGTTGTTTGACTGAGAGCTACAGGTTTCGTCCACTTCACTGCCAGGCCTAACGGTGTGAAGTTGCCGCCGAGAAACTGCTGGTCACACCTTGTTTCTGTCCTATTAGCTTGTTCTCATTCAATTAGTTTAGTCTGTCTGCATTTAAAGGTAACATACACGTCTTTTCATTTGAGAGACTTCAAGATTGCTGTTTTTTACTTAATCAAACGAAGTTACACTTGTGATTGTTTAGTCTCAGTTGTACCTTGATAACCACTGAATGACCTTTAAGTGGCTCCATCCAGGTGGTGTCTCAGGCAGTGTCTGATTTCCTCGTATAGAATCAGTTGATTGTTAAAGACACTGACAATAGATGCTTTGTTTGCAGAACAGCATTCTCAACATTCCTTTTTAATAGTGCCATTTACAAAACATTTTCCTTAGTCGAGAAAGTGTTAGAGAAACACTTATTACAAATGCATCTTTTCTGAATATACTATAGCAAATGTTTCATCTTAACCAATGAAAACAGTGTATTCAAATCTGATCCAACACTGAAGGTGAAGAATTAGCATGAATTCAAAATCCATGTGTTTTGACTTTATATGCCAATCTATTAACTATTTCCAGTTCTAAAAACAAAGAGAGAGATAAGTTGTGCAGTGTGATTTAACTTTGACAGACATGCATTGAAGCTCACACTATCTCAAAGTAAGAACCAGTTTGAATCAGTGGCTCAGGACCAGAGGATCAGTGTTTTTCTATTTTGTGTGTTTGTTTCATTAACTAAGTGTTAATTATTACAAAGACACATGGGTTAGTGTTGACTAAAAGGCAGCAGTGGACCAGTATGAGTTCTCTTTTGAGCATATCACATTTTGATACTTTATTTTTTAAAGAGCATGACACTTTTGTTAAATGCTGCTAGTAATCAATATTATTTTCCTCATTGATTGATGTGCTTTTATTTATTTATTTTGAATAACTGATTATTGTTTAGTCTTTTAAGTGTCAGGAAAGAGCAAAACAAATCCCACAGACAAAATAAACTAATTTAAATCTGTCCAAACAACAGCATAAAATTAAGGATTGTTCAGAAGCCACAACAATTGTTTTTGTATTTTGCGTGTATTTTTGACTCATTGATTTATTTGATCATCAAAATACTTACTTTAGCTCAACTTATCTCAGGCTAGTCAATAACTCAATATTTTTGTTCATCAACTTTCAACAGACTGACGTTATGATTACATAGTCTGATTATGATGAACTACAAAATTCAGTTGTCCAAAGAAATGATTCTTAGAACGTGACTGTAGACAAAGAAATTATCAATTGAAGTTTTAGGCAGAGTTTTGTGATTGCTGCATGCATTTGGTATATTGTAATGTAACATATTAGAAAATCTTCAATCTAGTAATATTATATCACCAAGATGTAGTTGTATTAAACTACAAAAAAGCCAAACATCCAATTGGGCCAAATATGAGCAGGAAAAATAACATTGAACAGATGTAGTCCATGTTGATTTTTATAAGCCAGGACTCGGGCTGCCGTTTAGCTCACTGAGTTAAGGCGTTACCATGTGGGCTCAGTCCCTTTGCAGCGGTCATGAGTTCGAGTCCGGCTCAAGACCATTTGCTGCGTGTCTCTCTCCTGTCTCCCCCCACTTTCACTCTGTTTCTCTACCAATAAAACGGAAAAACTCTCCCCCCAAAAATACATTAAAAAAAAAAAAAAAAGCCAGGACTGATAATGTGCTGATACTGAACATGCTGATGCAACTCAAGTTACACTAAACAAACAGTGCCACAATATAATCCCAAGCGGTGAAGATAAGAACCTGTAAGATGATACAAACGAATATGTCTCACTTTGCTGTCTGTGATTCTTTACAGGAAAATGTCAACTAAGGAGGGTGGAGAAGGCAAAAATGGTCAACCTGTGGCGTCCCCTGAAAGAATGGCCACCAACAAAAGCAGAGAAGCCCAGAACCAGCGTGGAGTCGAGGCGACAGGCAGCACTGCAGACACCAGCACAGCAGCAAAAAACTTGGCTTTGCTTAAAGCACACTCTCTAGATGTGAAGTTTGACGTCGGGGAGGAATATGACGTTATTGAAACCATCGGCACTGGGGCCTATGGAGTCGTTTCATCCGCCAGGAGGAGGGATAACGGTAGGACTCATTTAGTAAAGAAAAGACTCATTCTGTGTCTCATAATGGAATGTGCAGATTCATTATCAGTTTTCGTTCCCCTTCAATCTCTGTTCTACATTTACCTTTCACAGGCCAGCAGGTGGCGATAAAGAAGATCTCCAATGCTTTTGAAGTGGTGACAAATGCCAAACGCACCTTGCGAGAGTTGAAGATTCTCAAGCACTTCAAACATGACAACATTATTGCCATCAAAGACATCCTGCAGCCGAACCTTCCTCACTCTGCCTTCAAATCTGTGTATGTACTTTTTTTTACCTTTAGTCTAACTTCCTTAGGAGAGAAGAGTCTGTCGACCTCTTTAAGTGTATTATTAAAACTTAGATCTGGAAATGTACTTGCATATTCACTAAAGTGGATGTTATATTATTAACTATTAATTCACCCACATCCAACTATTTGACTTGAATCAGAAATGCTGACCGGAAAACTTTGTCCTACACGTTACACAGAATACAGCAGGTATTAGTGGTTTCTGAGATGGTATATTTTGTAAGATATGCAGAATCACTGTCATAAATGAAGTGAGCATATTCTGTTGATTCATGTTTAGAAGACTAATAAGGTTCAGTAAACTTGCCTGAGGTCTGTTTCGTAGGTTTTGGATGAATTTTGTAAATCATAGTGTCATTTTCTGCTGCAAATTAAATTCCACCACTATGCATATTTTCTACATTTGGCCACAGTTTGCCTCAGTTAGTCAGTGAATCAAAATAACTTGTCAAATAATCAGACTGTGCACCTACTTCATCTCACTTTTCCTCTTCCTGTGTGTCTGCAGGTATGTGGTGTTGGACCTCATGGAGAGCGACCTGCACCAGATCATACACTCGGCCCAGACACTAACCCCAGAGCACACGCGCTACTTTCTCTACCAGCTCCTCCGTGGCCTTAAGTACGTGCACTCTGCCAACGTCATCCACCGTGACCTCAAACCCTCCAACCTGCTGGTGAACGAAAACTGTGAGCTAAAGATCGGCGACTTTGGCATGGCGAGGGGTCTCAGTTCACATCCGGAGGAGTCTCATTCCTTCATGACCGAATATGTTGCAACCCGATGGTACCGTGCTCCCGAACTCCTGCTGTCGCTGAATCACTACAGTTTGGCCATCGACTTGTGGTCAGTGGGCTGCATCTTTGCTGAAATGTTGGGGCGTAAGCAGCTTTTTCCCGGGAAGCACTACGTACACCAGCTCCAGCTCATTTTGAATGTGTTAGGCACTCCTCCTGAGGGTTTAATAGGTGCTATAAGGGCTGACAGGGTGCGCTCCTATGTTCAGAGTCTTCCATCACGGTCCGCTGTGCCTTTTGCTGAACTGTACCCGCAAGCTGAACCAGAGGCTTTAAACCTGCTGGCAGCCATGTTGCACTTTGACCCTCGTGAACGAATCAGTGTGACAGAAGCTCTGGAGCACCCTTACCTGTCCAAGTACCACGACCCAGACGACGAGCCGATTTGCGTGCCAGCTTTTGACTTTGAGTTTGACAAGCTTCAAATGAACAGAGAACAAATTAAAGAGGCAATTCTGATGGAGATTCAGGACTTTCATCGAAACAAACAGACCTGTCGTCAGAGACTGCAGTTCAGGCCCTTGCCGAGGGTGAACGGCGGAGCTGCAGCACAAAACAGTAACCAGCGTAATGCTCAGCCTGCGACTGTCAACCTGAACAAGTCAACATTGGTTCCCATGGCACAACACCCGCAAACAGCACAGATACAGCAGCAGCAAATGAGAGAAGTGAAATCTCAGCAGCAACAGGACCACGCACCAGCAGAGGGGAACCATGCATTCTCAAATCAGATGAAGACATTTAATAAGCCTGCATCTCTGTTAGAAGTCACCCCGCCTCATGTGACCCATAATTTGCCTCTCCTCACAAAAAACGAAGGTGGCCCAGTTGACGTGGACATGCCCAGTGCCAATTCAGACAGCGGTCAGCCTGAGACTATAGATTTGACAACACCGGTGTCTAGTCAGGATGCACCATCAGAAACAATGAGAGACAGTGAGGCTCAGGAGCAGCTAACTAGCAGTCAAGCTCCTCTGGCTCAAAACACCCAGAGCCAGTCCATGACCCAGGCTCCCACCTCCATTCCTGCAACACCAGCACAGACCATGACTCCCCTTCCCACCACTGTGCCTTCCCTTTCTCTCTCTGTGGCACAGGCCCAGTCACTTTCTCAGTCCCTTTCACAGTCACTGTCCAAGAATGTCAGGCCTCCTCCGTGTGCAGCCGAGGGGACCAGAAAAGAAGGCGCCATTTCAGAGGACACCAAAGCTGCACTTAGAGCAGCTTTAATGAAATCAGCTCACAGACACAAAGTCAGGGGTGGTAAGTTAATTGTTGGCTTCATCTACTTTTATTTTTTAACTGACATGGCATCTTTTAAACCTGCCTCATCTGAATCTGATATCTTCATTGCAGATGGAGGTACCTCTGCTCTGGGCATTGACACTGGCGCAGGAGGAGGTGTATCGTCCTCCCTGTCTTCTGTTCCAGAGTCGCGTCGGCCTGTCACAGCCCAGGAGCGTCAACGGGAGAGAGAGGAGAAAAGAAGGAAGCGGCAGGAGCGAGCGAGAGAGAGGGAGAGGAAAATGAAGGAAAAGGAAAGAAGAGAGGGAAAACAAGGGGATTCGCTGGGTGGGGTTCTGCTGAGTGACAATGATAAAAGCCTTTTGCAGCGCTGGACAAAGATGATGGACAGCTGCAATGAGAAATCACAGACCTGCAATAACGACGGAGCGAAGGACTGTAATGTGAACTCGCACAGAGGTGTTGTTACTGGTGATAACACGCAAGGTGCACTGAACAGTAAAACAGACAAGGAGGGGAGGAAGATTCAGTCTCATGAACAGTTAATTTCTCAAGTTAAACCCAACCAGCCGGGCTTGTTTCTGCCTCCCAGCGCCCAGCAACCATCATTACTTTTCTCCATGAGCCAGAGGAAGCCTCCAGCGGATATGGTTGTTGCTGTAAGCGGAGGGCTAGATATAATGACTGTCACTAGTGGCTTTGTTAAAAACAACACACTGAAACCTCACAATGAGAGCAATGGGCAAAGTGGATTTAACTGTTTAGGGAATTGGAGTGGGCAGCAATTAGAGACGAGGCCACCGCAACAACCAAACAGGACGACACAACCATCGAACTTTCTCCAGCCCCAGCTCCAACCTCAGAGTCAACCCCAACCTGATCCTCAACCTCAGTCGCAGCTGCTTCCCCTGGAGAGTTTTTTGTCTAAAGCTCCAACACTGAGCACCAGAGAGACAAACGGGAATGTGGATATCAGGGGTCAGAATAACCTCAACTCCCACCCTAACGCCTTGACTGCAAGTGCCGGGCCAATGGAGAAGCTTTGTCCCTCTGTAGGAGAGAAAACTGGACCACAGTCCACAAACCCTCTCTGTGGGGCTTTAGGGGTCCCTTCTCAGCCTCATCCCAGTTTAGGATTCACAGATACTGGACAGCAAGGACCCTCCATTGCCCCTGACATTCACACAGTGACACTTCAGCTCTCTAAGTCCCAGGTGTGCATTGTTATTTACTGGAAAGTTTTTCTCAGGGAACATTTTTCCCAAGACATGTTACACGTATGGACAGCGCACTACTGTTGCCTAAAATATATTATGTTCTTGTACATATATAGCAGGCTTAAAAGTCACAATCTTCTGCTTGCCTTGAACTGATCCGAAGGATACAAAGTTCAGTTGACCCAATGTTTTCCACCTTCTCCTGTCAGGTAGAGGACGTTCTACCCCCTGTGTTCTCAGTTACCCCTAAGGGCAGTGGGGCTGGGTACGGCGTGGGCTTTGATCTGGATGACCTTCTCAACCAGTCTCTCACAGACCTGCAACACTCTGACAGGTGAGGTCTAATACAGCTTTTATGGGAAAAAGAAGGATGGCTGGGGAAAAAAACATGTTTTCAGCCTCAGTTTAACCCATTCACTTCAAGACAGTTATTTGCAGCCATGCATCTATTAGCCATTGTCATTTACATGTGGCCGTACACCTGCACAATAGTTCCACTTCTGTTACAACAGAATATTCTCAACACTTGTGTAGCTGTGTTCTTACATTGATCTCATCTTTGCACCAGATTCATCAAAGTAAATGCAAGATAGGTTCACAGTTTTCCCACCAGTGTCTTAATGCAATATTAATGGGCCCATATGTACATTAAAACCATACTTAGTAACTGTAAGTGTTCCTCTTATCCATAGTGAATGCAAGGAGATCCCTTCTTAAAGCAATTTCAATGCCAGACATTTGGCACAAAATCTACAGCACTGGTTTTGTGCAGAAAGTTAGGTTGATGTCAGCAGTCTAAGTCGGACAAATGAAATAAATTTACTCCAGAGTATTTCTAGTATTATATTTCTGCTTTGAGCCACTATATAACTATTAAAGAAAACAGATCAGTATAAATAATATAATAACAAAGGTCACAGAGAGTCAAAATGTAGGACCACTTCTGTACCAAGTAAAGTGCTTGTGCTTTGTTTACACATACCACGGCTATTTACTGTAGGCAACCTGAGACGTTATACGGGAGAGACTTGTTACTTTCTCTCACTAAATCTTTTTCTGCCATACTGCATAGTAGTATGCCAGCTCTCTCCCTATTTATTTAAATAGGTGCCAGCTCCTGTTACCCTAAAATAACTGCCAGGGGTCATTACAAAGTAGAAAGACTTGTCTATTTAAACTTGGATGCAAATTTGAATCTTCTTTTTGGGTAACTTGTATTGGGTTTTATGGCTGCAACTTTTATTTACTATCCCAAGAGTTGCTAGTTATTTTTGAAATTAATAGTTTGTCTATAAAATGTCAGAAAAATAAGAAAAATGCTCTTTGTGATCACCCAAAATTATAATCCAGTGTGTAACTGTGTCCAAACAAATGGCTATAGTGTGTTCATTTAAGAATCATGCCCTACAGTTTTGCAGTTGATACAATCCAAACTGATATCTGAAAGCTGGTCAGTAATATCTACATATATAGCTATATAGTAATACAATCTAATGTTCTTCCTTCTACATGGAAGCTAGTTTTAGACAGTTATTAAACCCAGCAAAGGAGCAGAGTTGCAGTGTCAAGTTGGATGACTCATGTCAACACACCAAGTGCAAACACCAGATCTCGCTGTCATGTCAAAAGTACAATCAGAGTCCTCCAACCTGCTTCATGTTCCCCTTGATGGTTTAATTTTAGTAAATGATTTAGCTCATGTCTTAAGTGTCATCCTTATAATCAGCAACCCTGTAAATTACTTCTGAAATTGTGTTAAAGCAGCAAATTAAATGAACTTTGGCTAAGCACTTAAAAACATGTTTAAATTCGGACTAGCTTTTTGTTACAAATATTGCTAAATGAGCTGCATTTGATGACATATAACTAAATAATATTCAGGGTAGTATTGACTTAGAGTGTTGTCACTTTCTTTCATGCCTTCTGCATTTTCTTCTTCTCCATCAGCTACGACTCGGCCCCTCTCTCGGCCTCCCTCTTATCTGATTGGAGCGAGATTCACCGCATGACTCCAGCTGATTTGGAGTCGCTGCAGCAGGAGTTGCAACTCGGCTCTCCCATGATTCTTTCCGATACCATTCCCCCAGACGCCTGACTGACTCTTCCCTGGAAGACGACACTTGGATTTGTGTAAATGTTTTTTTTACCATGAAAACCCTGATTTAAGACTTGTCACATTATTTAAAAGCTAGCTTTTTTAATAGGCACGATTAAGCAGTCTTTTTTTTTACCATTATGACATGCTGCGCTTTCTTTTTAATAAAGAACACTGTGTCATCACCTGTCTGTGTCTGGATATTTAATAAACTACAGTAAGCCTAGATGAGGCAGTTTAAAATGAACATTTAAAACTAAACATTTTTAGCCAAACAGGTTTAAATTACTTCACAACGAACTTCTTATGTGTTCACAGCTGAAATGGCTGCCTTAGAATGTTAAATTATTTAGGAAAGTTTTGAAAGGACACAACTGAAGATTGAGTCCATATATAACATGATACAAAGACAGTTGAACAGACCAGTGAGCTGATTTTAAGAATCAAATTAACAATTTATTTCAAATACAAACAGACATTATTTATTTAGTTCATAATTCTGATTTAAAATACAAAACTATCAAAACTACTTTGAATCAAAGCTCATAATACAAAGTTCTAAAAATTTGGATTTTAAGTTCAATATGGCTTCATGTGCATGTGACAGATTTCTATTTGGACTATTCAGGACCACTTAGAGTCAGACATTCACAATTAATCTCCTTCATTCAGACTGTTCTATATTCTGCCTCCCTAAAATCCAGTTTTAAAGCGTCTCATCTGTGAAGCAGCACCAGAGTGGACAGACAGCTAACCAACATGACGGCCCACCCACACCAGTTCTGATTAGCTCGGCCGTGCAGTCGGATCTCTGGTATCGTGTCGGTGATGAAGCGCGAGTAGCTGGTCAGTCTGGCATACACACCTGGCTTGTTTCTATGAGCACAGCCCAGACCAAAACTCACCACCCCAGCCTGCACCCAGGTCCCATTCACCATCTGGCAGACGAGGGGCCCTCCTGAATCACCCTGAGAAGAAAAGGAGACAGACTCACTCAGCTTTCACCCCTGGGAGGAATCAAAGTGCTAAAACAGAAGGTCTTACAAACTAGACAGTGGATGACTGTAGAAGAGAAGAAGCAATCCAAGTTATTTTCATTACAGGTTCTTGCTTTGTGAATGTAAACATAACACAAACAGCTGATCCAACAGTACCTGGCAGGAGTCCTTGCCGCCCTCCTGGAATCCAGCACAGATCATGTCATACAGGATGTCCACCTGCTCCTTTGGGTCCGTTTGGTACATCTCCTGACATGAACTCTGGGATATGATTGGCACCTGCACTTCCTGCAGAGTCCCGACTCCTGACAGAGGGACTGAGAGGGACACGACGACGCATGGATGACGAAGAACAAAAGGAGTTGGAGAACTTTTTAACTACTTGCTAGTACAATACAAAATAAATTATTAATGATACCCTCTGGTGAAAATCAAGTTGTTTTTTTCCCCTTGTAAACATGTCCACATGGTGTTTTTTAAAATATATTTAGAAAACACCATGTGGGCGAAATAGGCTATCAATGCAATGGCTGAGCATTTCCACCTTTAAAACTGAATAAAATCTCAAAAGCACAGATTAGACTTGCAAGGTTTCATATATAACAAACCTAAGGAAGCAATTGAACTTTTTTCAAAAGCAACTTGTGGAGTAAAAAAAAAGTAACAAAATCTTTCTCTAGTTCAAACATGTAGGATGAGACATGTCTCGGTAAATCACTTTGGTATTGAAACTTTATGTAGAAAATGCAGTTTTAGGTGAGCTGGTGTGCTCCAGCTTCAGCGAGCAGAGCTGGAGAAAGGAAGCAATGGTGAGACTGTTGGTAAAGGTACATCCATGAGTTAAATAAAAAACGTCTAAATATGTAACTTTGATTCACAAAGTTGAGTTTTTAGGGGTTTAATCACCGAACAAAGAGGGTCTTTTAAGAATACGTGTCCAGTGTAAAGCTTAACTTAGAAACATTTCCAACTTTTCAATAGATGTTTTTATGCTATTTGTCTCTCTTACAGCTATTCAAAATATCCACGAATTGATCTTTATGAAAAAAAATGCGTATATATCTATACATATATAATTAAGTATGTTGCACTGCATGTATTTATGTATTACATCCGACAAAACTATTCACTGTAGAAAAAAAGTAAGTAGAATGATACATTTGGTGACAACTTTTAATTGCAGTCTGATCATATCATGGTCCACTGAAATGTAGTCATCAAAAATATTTAATTATAACCCAGCCATAATAATTTTCAGACATTACTCTCTTGTACAGGATGGGCCTGTATAACCCATCTATGCTATGTTGTTAACCATACTGCTAAATTAAGTTAATTAGTCACGTGGCACCTCTGAACCATTTAAGCACCAACATTATTTGTTGCCAATGCGATATTGTACTTTATTCTTATCTCAGCACATTCTATTTGTAGTTTTATTTAATTCATCCCATTTTAACTGTCACATGGCTGCTACTACTATTGTACAGTTGTTGCCACCATTCAGTGTCAAGTCGCTCTACGTGCCTTGAATTGCCCCCAGGGGGCAAATAAAGTTTTTTGAATTTAGTTATATTAAAGACAAACAGTATATGACAGGTATATCAAAGAAAGAGATGTAATACTGCCTGCTATATGCTTTCTGACACCTTGACCCACACTAGGCACCTGTAAGCATTGATTATGTTCGAAAAGCAACACAAATCATCGCACAAAGTATGGTTTTCTTAAATTGTTTGACTTTTACACAAATGAAAAACATAATTCATTAACATTTAATTGAAAAATAAAACTTTTTTCTTGATGACTGATGGTCAAAGATTTAACTACTGAATAAAAGTTACACACAGAATCCAGCGAGCCTTACCGTCTTCCCGGATGTTCCCCCAGCCGGTGACAAAGCACATCATGCCACCTGGGAACGAGGTGCCAGAGGACGGCAGGCAGATGGGACGGACACGATCTGACCAGGTTACCGGGCTGGACAGCTTCACCAGCGCCACATCTCTCCCACTGTGAGGCTCGACGTAGCCGTATGGGATCACCACCTGGCTCACACGGTGCACCGACTCATGCGGGTTGTAGCCGTTCAGCTGGTATCGGCCGACGTAGACGATGTAGGAGCTCACGTCAGATGGACTGAAAGGGGACAGAGGGACAACACATTACACCTGCTAGACTGGAAATCTAGGGGGATCTGAAATGTGAAACCTTGACATATATATTTTATAGTAACTAAAGATCGGGTATTGAATGTATGCCGAGCAGGTGTTCTCTGAAATAGGAGTGATGATCCTATTGTAATTTGAAATTTAAATAGTGTAATGAATCAAATAAAGGAGCTGTAGTTTATAGGATTTGTGTTCTTTTTTATAACTAGAATTATTGTCTATAAGACTTTCAGAGGGCTGTACTACGAAGTAAAATGATGGGTTAGAGAGGCATGTTGAGCCTAAATCCACAGTTTTCAATGTAATGAAGGTTGCTGTGTTTTAACCTGCTAACCAACAAGTGTAATATAACATCTGTACACAACAAAATATGTGCAATTACTTTCTCCAGGTATCTTACCTTCTCAGTGTATCTATTTTTAACACTTTTTATACAAAGTGCTTTTTTATAATGTGTACTTATTTTATATTCATTTGTATTTTTTATCTTTATTATTGCTGCTGCTCTTACCCTTTTAACTTTTTCCTATATATAAAGCTGACAAACGCACAAAGAATTCCAATGTACCTGTACTATAATGTACCTTTACTGTAATGTACTTTTACTATAACGTACCTGTACTGTAATTTACTTGTACTGTAACGTACTTGTACTGTAACGTACCTTTACTGTAATGTACTTTTACTGTAACGTACCTTTACTGTAATGTACTTTTACTATAACGTACCTGTACTGTAATTTACTTGTACTGTAACGTACTTGTACTGTAACGTACCTGTACTGTAATGTAACTGTACTGTAACGTACCTTTACTGTAATGTACTTTTACTGTAACGTACCTTTACTGTAATGTACTTTTACTGTAACGTACCTGTACTGTACTTTTACTGTAACGTACCTGTACTGTAACGTACTTGTACTGTAACGTACCTGTACTGTAATGTAACTGTACTGTAACGTACCTTTACTGTAATGTACTTTTACTGTAACGTACCTTTACTGTAATGTACTTTTACTGTAACGTACCTGTACTGTACTTTTACTGTAACGTACCTGTACTGTAACGTACCTGTACTATAATGTACTTGTACTGTAGCGTACCTTTACTATAACGTACCTTCACTGTAATGTCACAAAACCTTTTCCTGACGATATTCTCTGAGCGATACAGATTCTCAGCTGATTAAATACATCATAGCAGAAAATTCATAAATATGTTTACATTTGGTCCTGATTTGCTGCCAAGTCTCTTTTACACTGCTGGTAATGCAGTGAATAGAACACAGATTATTAAATAGGTGTTATCACAGAAAATATTCAATTAATAACAATACTATCACTTTGATTTAGCCAAAAACTAGCATGATTTCCAGTTATCTTTCATTACGGGACAGCGTCACAACTAAATGGACTAATTATGACTTAATGAATGATGTTTAAGAGATGTAATGTGCTGCTGTCATGTTTGAAATTAGCCGCTGCTTTGAGAGTGCACTGAGTCGTAAAATAAATATATTAACTTCCATGATTAACAAGCTTAATGACTGATGTTAAACAAGTTCACAGTAACAAGTTTTATATTCCTCATAGCTGCGGCACGCTATTGGTCCATTTTGTGCAGAGGAAAGATCCTTTTATATGAGTGTGTACAGAGCCTAGTGGATTAACAAAAAAACGGATAACCACCATGATACCTATTATCTCTGACTGCGGTTTTATTTTGTCAAGCAGATGAAGTCAAACAAAGCCTGGCTGTGTCAAACGTTGCAGGAAATATTACTTGTATGCAAAAACATATGCAGCTCTTAAAAACTGAACACTCTAGATTCTGAATTTGATAGATGGTTAACACATTTTGCTTGAAATTTGCTTATTCAAAATAGCAGTGGCCATTGCCAGGACTGACTCACAACAGAAGCAGAGAGCCTGCATATGGCTGCTCAGCCAGTTTACCTGCTGATTTATTTGTCTGAGGAGAGCTTTCTTACTTGGGGAAACAGTGTGCGGCTGATAGGACCCAGTTCTCGGTGATGATGGAGCCTCCACAGACATGACCATCACGGCCTTTCTGCAAGCCGAGGGGGGAGAGGAAGGGTGAGTCACCTCAGCATCACAGGCAAACCCCCTCTCTCAGCAGTCTGATACACTAAAACCACACGTGTTTCTGCCCACAGTCACAACTTAGACCAAACAGGATCACAGGATTGGGGTGTAAAAACCAGTGCTTCCTACCTGTATATCCACCTGCCACGGCCAAGCCCCGTCTGAGGCGTCCATCCCTCCCACAATCCTGTTCTCCATTAACGGTGGTCGACCACATTCTTGCGCATTAGAAGCCAAAATACCTTAAAAAATGCGCATTAATTACATTTCTGCTCCACCCGGACCAAAGCAGGTGAGCTGTTTTACCGTAAAACACAACAATTCTGTTTGGTTTAGTTAGATATAAGCATAAAATATGTGTTTTTCAAGGCGGACAAAGAAACATGGCGAGAGGAGGGAAAGACAGGGAGGAGACACGACATAACGGTCGATACTCACCTGTTAAACACCAGAAACTAGCAAGAAACCGTGATTTCGGCGACATTTTGTGGCGTTTCGCGCTACAAATCTATCACAACTACACTCCTGATGAAGATAAATCAAGTTTTACTTCACCTAAACTACATTAACTGTAGAATTTCTTCTACCTTATAACAGAAACTCCAGCGGAAAATCAAATTAACAAAGTTACATGAGTTAAATCGCGTATTTCCGTCGATGAAATCCCTCAAAAGGCTCCCAGGTTTTACCAAATCACTTGGTATCTACTAAATTCCGTGTAAACGTTTCGCTCTCAATCAGCTGCTACCTGTGGCCTCACCTGCACCCAATCAAAACACATGTCCCGCCCCCTTATACCGGCTGAGCCAATGAGATCAAAGGAACATACCAGCGGACCAATCATAGTCCTCCATAGCATATTTAGGAACAGGTAGTGTTTTTGTGGGTAAAATAGTTTTGCGATTCCAAGAATTGAGGCTCTGAAAAACGCCTTCAGGCTGCAGCAAATGTTAGTATTCAGGTTTGGTAAGTAACAGTAAGCAGTTAATCCTTGTATGATATTGCATTGTTTTATTTTTATTTTTATAATTTTTGTCTTTGCTAAGGTATTGTAGGTACTTATGTTTTTACCACTATTCTGTTTGGCACTGCTTTTATTCACATGTTGCTATATTTTTTCTAAGTAGTATTTAGCACAAGAATTTCTTTCAGGATTACTAAGGTTCAGTTTTGGGATTTTTTCGTTTTATTCCTATTATGTTATACTGTGACAGATTAAATGCTTTAAAAAAAAGTAGTTCTTAAGTTTGTAATATAAAATTATAATAATATAATCATAATGTGGTGTTGAATCTGATTTAATTGCTTAATTTTAAGTAAAAATGTCTTCTTCTGCTTGGAGATTCATGTTTTAACAAGAGCATCTTACGATAAGATACAATAAGCTGAGATAAGATACGCCTTTATTAACCCCACAGTATGGAAGTTTGCAGTGTTACAGCAGCAAAGATAGTGCAAACAGTTACGAAATGTAGTACAAAAATAAAAATAAACCAAATACGTACTAGTTATAGAAATAACAGTATCGCACATATCAGTGGTATTGCAGAGATTTTTTGATGAATAGAAATACTGAGAGAAGCAATAATATTGCAGAGATTATTATCTATATTGCACAGATTGTACCTAAGTAGAAAATACTGATATAACATATATTCTAGTATATGCAAAAAAGATAGTTATTGCACAGTGTGAGCAGATTGACGTGAAAATGATCAAAGTTTTAAAGACCAACTCTTTGTTTTAGGTATTCAGAGGACAATCAAACCTTCTTTACTTATTAATTTGCGTTTTTTTTTGTGTAGACACTCCCTTTAGTAATGTAAGGTGCAAAGCAATTTATGGCTTATGTGAGAACAATGTCAGATCATGAAAAGACGCAGCTCATGTTTTTAAATTCCTCCTAAAAGTTGTTATTATCCTAATTCTATGTCACTTTAGTTACCATACCTGCTTGTAAGAGGCCCCACAGTATTTGTCCTCCAGGTATTAATAGGAATTAACTATGTGCAGGGATAAAAAGGGAAGGTGGAAAGTACAAACCAGTTTAACAGGTGCCTGTGGAGAAGCACACACAGGATGAACTGACTGAAAGACACACAACCAGGTCAAGGGTCAAACTCTGCCCTAAATTGGACAGATTTGTGTTTCTGTTGTTTCCAGTGCAACAACATTTGAGCGTTGCATCTCTTTGGCATGATCTTGAACATGAACGCGAGTCCGTCGATTGATTTCCCACACATCTGGACTGTTGTAATCCTATTTGTTTTTTTTATACGTGACACGAAATGTTTATTCCCTCTGTCTGTCTATAAAGCTGTCTGTCTCTCTTGTTCCCTCTCTCTTTTCCTCCCTTCCCTCCCTCCCTTCCCTCCCTCCCTCC
>OMNN01019476.1:9777-29013 GCA_900302755.1 Chromis chromis
CCTGTAGCTTGTACCTGAAACCTTAAGTGAGCTGAATTTTTTTCAGATTTTTTGCAGTGTTTTAATCCAACTCCCATTGCTCTAGCACCTTGGGAAAGGGTAGTCCATCTAAACCACCACCGGACAGGTTTTTCAAAATTGTACGTACAAACCACATAGACCTGTATAGGTGTGTGTGTGTGTGTGTGTGTGTGTGTGTGCACTCTCCTGTGAGTGTGTGTGTAGGTGATATGATTCCTCCTGAGTGTGGCTTGTGAGGTGGAAGAGGAGATTACTGCACCACGCTTCTATAATTACCTCTCATCTCTCAGCCGGTGCTCTTAAACACAACGGGGGAATGCCAGGCTACCGCACACCTCCCGACACATGCACGCACACAGTAGGGGCGCACTTCGGCACAATGTAGCAGGCTGAGAGGGAGTTATTTCTAGAGAGTTACATTTCACTCAAATTGTGAGCGGAGACCACCCACACTGCCTTTAAGCAACACCGGTCAGCTTTGCTTCAAGCATGCACACACACACACACACACGCACACTCATCTCGCTCACTCACAAGTTGCTGGTAAGTAAGAAGAATGACTCACCTGTAGCCATCCTTCCCACACACACACACACACACACAAAAAAAAACCCACCTAAGAATCCACTCTCACAACTCGTACGCTCACATCACGCTACAGGCCTTTTCTGTTTGGTACAGAAAATCACCTGTCACCTGTTCTCTTTCCGTCACACTCACACAGTAGGGCTACACATTGGGGCCACTTTGCGGTCAGCTGCTGCCATAAAATAAAATAAAGAATGAAAAAAACAAAAGCCCTCAAATATTTCTCCACAACTTTAGCCACATCAAAACTTCATTACACTGCCTCTTGGCAAGTGCCACCCCTTAATAAGCATGCAAACTATCAGAGCTAAGTATGTTTTACAGTTGACAGCGTCTCACAAAGATGAATTAACCATGCAATTCAGAGCTTTGAAAAAGTCATTAATAACTATGCCAGAAGTAAATTGCTCCGGCACAGTGAATGACTTAGTACTTTCTCCCTTTGCTCAACTATTAAAAAAGCAATATGACTTCTTGCGGACAGTCGGACACAGGGGACTATTTCAACAAGCTGGAAAGAAAAGAGGGGAGGAGATACAATGTAAGAAAGGAGAAAAATGATGACTCTTCTGAAGAGTTTACATTACAGAAAGATTCCTCTCCTCCACTGTCACATTTACTAATCATCTGTAATACACGTCATAATCCAGTAAGCATATTAATCTGCAGCTGATTTGGAGCCAAAAGGTAACGTTGCAAGGCGAAGACACTTAAATAGAGCCACCAGGAGAGAGAAAAACAGTAAAGCTGCTGGATGTTCTTGACTTTAGCAGAAAAACTCTATTATTTTGAACTTTCAACAGTGTAAAAGTGAAGCTGCTGCTTCTTAACTCCCCCACAGTACATACCCACACACATGCTTTGATAAGCACAAAAAAAATCACAGATAAAGCCAGCAGACGATACCCACACACATACACACATATTGGATGTCTGCGCACCAACATCAGGACACCTTGCAATCTTTTCCTAATTTAGAATGCATTAAAACTGTGACAAAGCTCTGCTGAGCTGCTAATGCGTGGACGAGTGCAAACGAGATTATATTGTCCCCGTCGAGCCTGAGGCGCACAGCTGTCTGGACAGTCACAACCAGCCCTTTGCAGGGCCCTGAGATGTGTTCAGGCATCACACCAAGAAGTTGATTTAAGCAGCTGGCACTTCAGCAGGCAAACCGGGTCCTCGGCACAAGCGGAGGATGCTGTGAAATGTAATGTGACAATTGAAGGTTGTGGTGACAAGAAAACACCTCAAGAGAGTGCTCAGCTCGCAGAGGAGCACCTCCATAGGTGTGTATGCTCGCTCACGCTCAACGAAGTGGTTCATTATATCGCTACTAACTCGCTATAACTAATGTGTGTCAAGTCTCATCTGTGCTGATGAAGTGGAGGCAGCCCGAGCGCGCAGGCATCCAGCGAGAGAAACATTATTGGACGAACCAGATCAGACACGAGCAGAAATTACGCACGAATTTACTCCGTGCGAGAATCAACGTGGCATTAATATGAGAAGCCTGCTGAACTTGCAGAACCCTTATTTCAACCCCTGACCCAGACTCCTTCAGATGAAGCTCACGGGAATACGAGAGAAAGCAGCGGAATGTGGTCGAACCCCACAATTTTTTGGACACGAGGTCCGTCAGACAAAGTGTCTTCTGCCCGCAGCGCTTTGCACAACAGTGGAGGTAATAAAGTGGTCTCCCCTAGCTGAGCCAGGCCAGCGAAAAACACACACACACTGTTGTCCTGAAATTTCTTGACAGCAAAAACAAACCATCATTCACCAACATTACGCACCACATTACGCAACCACAATGGCATGCAATACTGACATGAAAAGATTCAATATGCTTGTTGTTTTCAATCAAATGTTATTTTTAACTCTCTCTTGCAGCAATAAAGAACTATAAACTACTTTAGAGGGAACACAAGAAACAGAAAATAGAGTTACCATGGAAGCTGAGTGTTAAAAATATCATATAAAAGCGTGGTGCACTAGAAATAAATTGCCAATATCCATATAAATGTGATTTTTCGTTTGATGAATGGCGGATAGGATGTGACATTTCCAAAACCACCTGAAGTTAGGTGCACCGCGGCTCTCTATAGATTATCGGCTTCACATATTGAATCTTCTTCCAGCAGGCAAACATGCAACATCCACCGGTGTTCCAGACGCCGGATCACTCACCCGTTAGCTGGTCATAGGATCCGTCCAGCTCTCTGGAGTCCGACAGGCTTTGGTCACGGTTTTTCGCCTTCATATTCCCCGTGTGCGCAGGAATGTGGAACTGTGGGCAAACAGCTGATATGTTGGCGAGTCTTTGTGGAAATGCCAGTGGGTTGGTTTTTTGTCGCCTTCACAGGGGATGGCTACGAGGATTCTGTCGTTAACAAGTCATATTTGATTTGATAAAAAGGAGAGAGCGAGTCGTTTGTTGTTGTTTTTTTGCTTTTTTGTTCTCCCCGTGTCTGCTTCTGTGTGCGCTCTCGGCATCCAGGAGCTGAGTGAACCAAGCGCGCTTCTGGACAGCACTCTCACATGGACTGACACGCGCGCACGCACACACCTAAGTCTACACACACACACACATATACACACACACAGCGAGGAAGGGAAAAGCAGACAGCTACAGATAGATTGGATTTACTAAGTTTTTTGGAGATCTTAAACATGAACAAGTGGACAATATATGTATAGCTATATATATGGCTACATTGTGGTCTAAAGCCATAATTGTGTCTTCATTCATGCATGTCTCACTCTAACTTGGTCCTCTGCCCGCCATTAATGTCACCATCACTTCCTCTCCTAATGTTCTCCAGAGTAACAGCCATGTATTGTGTGTACAGAGACATCAGCAGGAGCAACAAGGAGCACACTGCTGCTGCCAGGCAGAGGTTCTGACTATATCTGATCTATAAATACTCACAGGCTCTGGGAAGCCTTGTGTCTATCCATTTTCCTCCACTCTTCTCTCCCTTTCAGTGTCTTCACCTCATTTTGCCTCGCTCCTGCTTGCTTGCTATGACATTTGGTCACAATCTGTCAACCGATCTGTCTTTGAAGCCATAGTTTTCTATATTATCTCAGCAGGCTTCACATCAGGAGAGCTCCCCTTCCCTCTCCCCGATCCATTCATTCATTTATCTCATGTGTGAACAGCTGTATTATCTGTCAGTCTGTTGCTGTGCGGTGAAGTTATGTAGATGTTCGTGGCCTTTGCCATGTGTAAACTGTGCTGGTGCGCTGGGCGCTATAGATCTCCTCCACCGCTCTGCTCAGTCATTCATCCTGCTCTCACAGGAATCGGCTGACATCTGAATCCGACATGTGTCACTAAAAGGTTCACAGGAAGACCTTGGCTTCAATTGGGCTGCCACAAGTGTCATATCTGTCACTGAAATTACCATTCAAATATGCATTTATCTCATATATCAGACCATAAGGCCTACATGAAAAATTCTCATGGCATATAGCCTTTGACCTGGCTGGTATGTAATACGCATATCATGCTGTGTGACATTTATGGTTGAGGCTGGTTCAGGTGGCTGTTGATGAAGGTTCGTCTCTGTAAGTCATGAAATGTAGATTTTGTTCTACATGCAACTGCAGTTACAAGTTGGTAGCTTTAGCTTAACCATTTAATGCAATAAAGGAAATTCAAGAAAGTCACTGCATTTTATTTTAGAACAATTAAATCTTATTTATCTTAAATGAGAAAAAAAAAACAAGTCATTTGTCAAGCACTGAAATGCACTACAATATTAGATTTGTTTTAAGGTAGTAATTTTCTTAGTAAGGTGTTTGATTCTTCTTGTTCTAATTTTCAGTCTGACTGGTGCACTTGAGTGAAAATCTAGTTTTCTGCATCTTTAACTTGAATTTCTGACAATTCATTGCCTATGTGAAGCTACACAGGCTCAAATCCAAGCCTTTCTTTGGCTATTTTTCAGATTAGATCATTTTTGTAGTGGCTACATATTATGCTTGTTCATTTATACAATGTATCAAGTCCTTTTTGCTAACCTCATTAGAAGATTTTTATTTTGCTTAAAATGAGCAAATTTGGTTTACAAAAATGTTTGTGCTGTTTCAAGTAGTCGAGTTTTTGGAGTGTTGAAAGTGAAGACTCCAAAGACCTGAGCAGGCTTTGAAGTGCTCATTGGGTTGTTCAACATTCCCCCTCTCCAGCACACGTCTCTGGGATGTCGGGGTTAGTTTTGTAACTTCACTCACACTTTGTACAGACGGATGTACAGAGGTGCACATGAAAAGCAGGATTTCAACCTTTCTTCAAGCTCTTTGCTTCCAAAAACTCTGCTTCTGTAACTTCTATCCATGTGAACAAACAAGTGTGACACCATTTATGTCGAGTCTTTCCATAAGCACGTGCTTTTGTCATCGTTTATTGACGTCATTGCATTGACACTAGTTATACACCATTCTCAGATGTGGTACCCATTTTCACTGTAGAATAAAAGATTAAAAACAGAATTTCCATCCTTTCAAACAACCACTTTTTCTCCATCCATTATGCTTGATATATTCCAAACAGTATTTTTTTGATACTGTTGAGTGATTAATATTTTGCATTAGTCACTTGTAATGGGTACAATTATACTTTTCCCTGCTTTGAAAAAAATGTCACCTGTCCACTGTAATGATATTAATTGAAGCTAGCTACAGCTGCTGTTTTCAACAAGGAACAAAGCTGAAGTATCACTTTAAAAACCACTTCTCTGACTGAGCCGGTCATTATACACCATGATGTGAATTTTCATGTTTTCTGTGTTTGCATTTCAGACTGGCAGCCCAAACCACACGAGTTTGACTCCTTAATATTCCTGCTGGGTGACAGTTGTTGGATTTGCTAGCATTAATGACACAGTGGAAAAACACACAAATGACTCTGGCATTTGTACATCCGGCCAACTCTCGTTTTGACAGATCTCCATTCTCTGAATCTCAGTGCCACTTTACCCGAACACAAAATAAGAAGAAATCTTAAACCTGCGGTGCAAAGCTTGGTGATGTATGCCTCACCACGATCGCTTTCTTTATTTCAACTGAAACTTTTCTAGGTTTTTCCACCACACTCATAGCTGATGTAGCATATTCTATCTCTATTGCTGCTGTAAATCCCCCCTTCAGCTTCGGCGGACCAATTATTGCAGGTTAAAAAAAAAGAAAGCATCACTACCGGTGCATCATTGTGGGAATGTTGGCACAGATCTTTGATTTAAAACTTTAATATAAGGCGAACTACAGAGTAATTTACCTGATGGACATAATCAGCATTGTGTGGATCCATTTGGCAAGGGCATGAATGTAACCGATGTTCATTTATATGTATAAGTGCTACACTCCAGCTTTAAACTCTTGGCTTTTGCTTGTTTCATCAAACTTTGGGAGCAGCAAGTGGATGAACACCTCCGCATATATGGTGCTCCGGCTCCTCATTACCATATAGATGCCTACATGGGTGGTTTTTCTGTGATCATTTACAATTTCAGTGCAGAGTATGACTGAAAGGCGCCAAAGCACCTTGGAAAAGAGTTGAGCTGAGGTCATAAAGAGTTGGATGTTCCCCCGTTAAGCTTCATTTGAACCCTGCACGCGGCCAATAAACAGAGGCAGGCCCACAATAACCACAAGGCCCACTTTTTCTGTCATCTAATACCAACAAAATATTTCACAGATACGGACAATTGGATAGTGATTGGATTTCTGTGTGTGTTAAATGAAAGGAGACAAGGAGAGGTGGATTCTAAATGAAGGCGAGGAGGAGTGCGCGGGAATGAAGGATAGGGGAAGTGGAGAGATCGATTCATGGTGAGTTAGAGGGGATTTAGTGATTCAGAGCCAAAATAAAAAAAGAATCGGCGTGTCTTCGATGAGGAGGCTGTCTGTGACTGCGGGGTTGGCGGAGGGGTCGGGACTCGTAGACAAACCTATGTGCATGTGCACACATCATAGCTGTGCAGTGACCCAGGAATAACCTTGTTGTATCCAAGAACAGAATAGCAGAAACCGGGCATGATGCCAGCTGGGTAGTGAGGTCTGCTGCTGCTTTGCTCGCAAGGTGCTATTTGCCTTCGTATTTTTAACACCAGAGAACATTAAGGACAAGACAAGGATCTTTTTATGCTTCTTATTCATGACTATTTCATACAGCTAACCTGCTCTGTCAGCATTATAGAGACCTGACAGGTCTCTGAACTCTCGTTACAACTTTGCATCCTCATTGATTCGAGTGTTAGACTGTGATCTAATTCACCAGCAAGTCATCACAAATCAACTCTCTGGATTATGCATACCTATGCTCATATTTACAATAAGCTTCTCTCATTTTCACAGCTCAGTGTCAGTGTGTCTGCGAACGTAGCAGCACACTGCAAGATAGAAAATTCAAATCAGGCCCCGAATTAGCCGCTTAATCCAGGTCTCCCCATAAATCTGCAGCACCTTATAACCAGATTATTCACACCTCCTCAAAAGCTCAAACAGGTTATGCAGTTGGTGTCTGCAAGTAATTGATAAAAACTGCGAGCTGGGAAAGCAGGAGAGGAGAAGAAAGGGGAGGAAACTATTGAGATGCACCCTCTGGCTCTCACTGCAACCCCAAGGTCAGTCTCCTGCACTCGGTAACTCTCATGAGCCAAACTGCAGCGTGAATATTAATAGCACAAATCTGCGGGATCCCCAATTCCCAAACAAAGGTAGGTGTGTGTGTATGTGCACTCGAATCACAGCTACAGCAATGTCAACCAGGATATCTGTGTAAAGCTTTATGTTTTACCTTAAACACAGAGTTCAATATTTGCAGCTCCTGTAGAATCATGGCAGAGAAGGGTGAAGACTCTCAGCCAGAACAATTCTTCACCTCAGCAGAAAAGCTGGAATAAGAAAGATTAACTCAGGATTGCTGTCACCGCGTATATTTTGAAGCCTCCACAAAGTAGGAAGAAAACCCTCCTTGTTAAGCAGCATTAAAAAGCACTTCAAACGTCCAAATGACACTTCCCTTCATTATTCACTGCAGCCAGCGACCTCCAGCACAAAGCTGTCAGCTTGCCCTCGGTCACACAGCCAATACTGGCTGAGTGACTGATTGATAATGTCCAATGAGACTCAGACGCACGCACACATGGACCTACACCAAACACAGACCTACATGCTACTTCACTCGTCATACATTTATGTGCCACCATAGCATGTCACTAACCTTGAGTCTTTCCTGTAGTTTTTGTTTTGTCCTCTCTGCAGGTATCTCTGGCTCGTTTCTGATCTGCAGTTACTGGCCTCTCTTGGCCACAAATTGAATTGAAATTTACACACAAACACACACATATACTAGGGCTGGTCCAGAATATTCGAATATCCGAATATTCGTTCATTGTGGTGGTATTCGAATAGTAATTTTGATATTTCGAATAGTCGTGCGCGCCGCCAGCCGCTGCTGCACGTCGCCGTTAGCTGCGGACCGTCGCCGGTAGCTACGGAGCACGCTGCCGAGGCTGTAGTGTGCCGCCAAGCGTAGCGGAGGCTCTAATACACCGCTGATGTTCCAGTACACAGACCTACCAACTCCGCTGTCACGCTGTCCCCCACCCCGCTAGCGCACCGCTACGGCTCGAGCCGAATATTCGAATAGTTGTCATTAATTGGACCCGAATATTCAAAGGACGGCAACTACTATTCGGAACAGCCCTAACATATACACACATCCACTGTAATGTCAAAAGTATTGGGACGTTTGCCTTTACACCCACACGAACTTTAATGACATACCATTCTTAATCTGTAGACTTTAATATGGAGTTGGCCCACCCTTTGCAGATATAACAGGCTCAACTCTGCTGGGAAGGCTTTCCACAAAGTTTAGGAGTGTGTTTGTGCATTTGTGAAGTCAGGCACTGATGTTGGACGAGAAGGCCTGGCTCTCAGCTTCCGCTCTAATTCATCCCAAAGGTGTTCTATCAGGTTGAGGTCAGGACTCTGTGCAGGTCAGTCAAGTTCCTCCACACCAAACTCGCTCATCCATGTCTGTATTGACCTTGCTTTCTGCACTGGTGCGCAGTCATGTTGGAACAGGAAGGGGCCATCCCCAAACTGTTCCTACAAAGTTGGGGGCATGATATTGTCCAGAATGTCCTGGTATGCTGAAGCATTAAGAGTTCCTTTCACTGGAACTAAGGGGCCAAGCCCACACCATAATCCCCCCTCCACCAAACTTTACACTTGGCACAATGCAGTCAGGCAAGTACCGTTCTCCTGGCAACCGCCAAACCCAGACTCATCTATTGGATTGCCAGACAGAGAAGCGTGATTGGTCACTCCAGAGAACATGCCTCCACTGCTCTAGAGACCAGTGGCAGCGTGCTTTACACCACTGCATCCATCGCTAAGGCTTGGATGCAGCTGCTCGGCCATGGAAACCCATTCCATGAAGCTCTCTACCACTGTTCTTGAGATAATCTGAAGGCCACACCAAGTCTGGAGGTCTGTAACTATTGACTCTGCAGAAAGTTGGCGATTTCTGTGCACTGTGCGTCTCAGCATCTGCTGACCCCACTCTGTAATTTTACGTGGACTACCACTTCGTGGCTGAGTTGTTGTTGAATTGCTTCCACTTTGTTATAATACCACTTACAGTTGACCGTGGAATATTTAGTATGGAGAAAATTTCACAAATGGACTTATTGCACAGGTGGCAACCTATCATGGTACCATGCTTGAATTCACTGAGCTCCTGAGAGCGACCCATTCTTACACAAATGTTTGTAGAAGCAGTCTGCATGCCTAGGTGCTTGATTTTATACACCTGTGGCCATGGAAGTGATTGGAACACCTGAATTCAATTGTTTGGAGGGGTGTCCCAATACTTTTGGCAATATAGTGTAGTATATATATCCAGTAAATTCAGTCCTGGATTCGTCTAGGACTGGCAAATTGGTTGTAGTAGTGATTATTTACCTTCCAGTGAAGTGATTTTGTTCAGATGACTTGGAGGTCTTTTTAAAATCTCCAAATCCTTTGGATGTCAGAAGTTTAAATAAGACAAATTCCGCCTGTTCCTCCCTAAGGAAGATCTTCATCATGGGTACCATATCTGTAACCCAGTTCTAATTTTGTTGGATTTGAAGGTGTGATAAATGTAATGGATTAATTGACTTTTTTCTATGTAACTGATCTTTTTAGGGATTTAGTTAGATTTTAAAATTGACTACAGATTGTCCATTTTATGTGTCATTTGTTTGTCACATTTATTAATAGGCACTGTTGTCAAAGAGGACTGCTTGTCCTAATATGTCAACAAAGCCAACAGTTTTCATGAGATGTACTTATTTTTTCACATGACTGTAAAGAAACATGATAAAAAAAGGTACATGCCATGGTTTGACCATAAAACCTCAAAACTGCAGCGATTTTTCTGTACAATATGTCTCGGAGACCCATAAACTTCACTTTTTTATATACAGTTCTAATAACCGCAGCAGCAGCCTGCCTCCAGACCACACACCAACCATCTGAACTTTAAAAGAAATATATAGTTTCTCTCCGACTCTCCCATCCTCGTTCCTTTTAGCGGTATGTTCCCGTCTTAACCTACTACTAATAGTTCATTCTGTTCTCATCAAACCTGCTGTAACTCTAATCCAAACTGACTGTCCGCTCTCGCTCTCCGCCTGTCCCCATTGTGCTCGGATTCTCTTTTCTCTCTGTATCTCCATCTTTGTGAAACCTCCATCCCCTACTCTAAGCAATACGCAATTACACCATTCAGGATGGGACAAGTGGGTGACCTTCAGACAAGCCGTATGGATTCCTTCTCCACACGTGTCGCATTTTTTCCCCTGTAATCACACTTGACTGTAATTGTTTTTATTTTGCTCCCTGATGCTGTCTCAGGAAAAGATGGATAACCCTCGACCCCGGGGTCGTTTTGCTGTCTCAGCGAGCATTTAAAACCTGTGATAGCTTTTGACAGATGTCAGCTGGGCTGCTGCTACCGACGTCACCTTTTGCCTCGGGGATGACACCCTCTGAGACAGAGTGACATGCAGTCATGCCATAACTTGCCTGTCATCTGGGTATTGAATTTGAGACAGTGTGGGTGTGAGAATTTATACCTTTTTCTCCTTTCTGTCTTATTATAATGTCCACAGCTTGTGCTTTAGGTCGAGTACACTATAGGGAACAGCTGAATAATGTTGCATCTCTTTATGTTTATTGGCCGGGAGGAAAGAAAAACCAGGCAGAACAGAAGCCTGTATGAATTACTCATGAGTGTAAAGTGCATGCTTTCTCCCTCTCCAACTCACCCACTTACTTGGTTTTTTGCCCTTTCTTTGCAATCTTCTTTACTCCTGCCATGTGTCCTTGTGCAGCCTGTCCCAGACGTGTCCTCTCTGTCCAGACAGCAGAGTAATTTTCTGTGAAAAGGTAGACAAACAGACTCACACATCCGCACACACTCAAACTGAAGCGTATTATCCAGAGGTGCCCTCTATTATTGGTTAATCAACAGACAATTTGGGTTTAGACAAATCACCCATTTCCTGTGTGCCGCATTCCTTATTCAAACACAAAATCATTTTTTGTGCTCCGTCATTTTAAAAGGCTCTTTATGTCCTGGCACGTAGTTTATAGAAAGCTCAGTAACATAAAACTGACTGCTGTTATTATATTGCCTCTTCATCATATACCCTAAGCCCGTCTCTTAGAAATCCAAACTGTTGGAGGTTTTTGCGAAATTTAATATATTTTGGTGGAAACCTGATCATGTCCTGGATTACATTTCTTGGTAGGTTTTATTTCCAGTCCATCAAGTGTCACAGGACACTGAAACTGGAGTCCAGGCTTTGTGTGCTAATGTGCGGTTTGATTTGAGTTTTAAAACACTTTGGAAAAGGTTATGGAAGGACTGTATTTCGTTACAGTGTGTGCGGTCTGATGACATTTTTTAAATATTTAACCAGGAGGAATAATCTTTTCCTGGGGTGACGAATGACTGTTTATAAAGATGGACAAATCCACCTTAGCTTTCCTGACAGCCGCTTTGAAGCTGTGTGGTATCTCTGGCTGTTGCCTGACTCCTCTTAAATCCTGGTGAACCCAGAAATGAGCAGACAAGTGAAACATAAGTGGAGCTGAGGCAAACATCTCTGAGCCATAATGGACTGTCCTATTATGGTACTGACCTGACACTCAAAGTGACCACACATTTAATTATGCATAATTTTAATCCTTAATACAATTTAAATGAGAGATGTATATAAAAATTCATCCATCTTACAGTTGTTATGAATGTGGAAATCAGCTATAAGGACCAAAATCATCCTTTGTACAAGGCTGCAAACATGTTTATTTCTGCTGTTACGGTAAGTTGGGCACTTTAACATGGGTTTCTATGAGGAGAGACTCCCTTTTGAAGCAGCCATTTAGGGAACTACAATTTCTTTCACTTGCACTTGCACTGGAGCTCACTGCTTGGCAGTGCCTAAGTGCTTCCTGTTTTCTGACCATAGGTTTAAAAATTTTTGCAGTGCTTTATTTGCCATGAGCAAATATTGCAGGAGAAGCTAATTAGATGTGTTGTCCCTGAATGTTATGCAGATGTGAACAACTTTGCAGATACTTTCAGGGGCTTCCTTTGCAATGCTGAAAAATAAATAAATAAATAATATATATATATATTACACTAATTACAGATGCATTAGACAATTTGGGTTTGCCTAGAGCACATACCTTTTTCAAAGAAAAAGGTATGTGCTTTAGGCATTGTGTTCAGTCTATGGACCTTTGTTGGATGTCATCCCTCACTTCTCTCTTAATTTGTTTTCTGTCATCTTTCTACCATGTTTTTTTTTTAATAATTTCAAAAGATGCCAAAAAAAGAATATTACATATTTGCTGATGCTAATAATTAGTGCATAAAGTACAGAACTCCAGCTTTTTCTCACAGTTCTATTTTCTGATTCAGTGGTCATTTTGCTTGAAAACACATGTATACACGGATGCATTCATTCAGGGACACATGCACCTTCTGTGCTACCCCAGAGTAATGGAAAGTAGTGTTAAGTGCACCAAGAGGCTGTTGCTTATGCCACAATCCACAAACCTCGAATTGATTTGCTTATTGTACACCTGATTGTGTTGCGTTCAATTTAGTCATCCCAGTTGAGAACACCACTGAAATCAAAGCTAATATGTAATTGGAAATACATAGTCCCCCTTTTATAATCACCTACCAGCAGGTATCACAGTAGGATTTTTTTTCAATTTGAATTGATTTTTAAGGGGCATTGACTGCTCTCTCTCTTGGCATGTGTATGTGTGTGTGCTCTTACATCATAGCAATGCAACTTGTGCTTGTGCACTGAAGCAGTGGCAGCAACCAAGCACACAGAATCCATTTAAGTCATCCACATGCTCATGAAAGTGAATGTGGTCAACAAAAGCTTAGTCTTTTTCAAGATACCATTCATATGAAGATGAACCTAAAAATGTGTCATTTGTATGTGTCTCATCGCATTGTTATCGGTTACCTGTTCAATATCCTTTAACAATAATCTCATTATCACTTACCTGTTTCCCTGATGTG
Source organism: Chromis chromis (assembly GCA_900302755.1). Classification (NCBI taxonomy): domain Eukaryota; kingdom Metazoa; phylum Chordata; class Actinopteri; family Pomacentridae; genus Chromis; species Chromis chromis. Next base: position 22,997 of record OMNN01019476.1, read on the forward strand.
TCATTGATCTGTTGGCACAATGAATTGTCATAACTTTCCATAAACCATGCTTGTTTTTCATCAGTGGGCCATCACTGCAAACAGACTAAATGTGTTGGACAAACACTTACAATAACAAATCGTCCTGGGTTGGTTGAGGACAGCTAAATAGCCATCAGTAGGGGGGAAAGCCCATAAAATCACCCTCTGATAGATCACTGGGGTGTGCTTGGCTGAGGCAGGCGAATGGGTTTTATAGGTGCGAGTGGGGAGGGGGAGAAAAAAGCCGCTAAGGGAGATGGATGAAGAGCAGAGACTGGTGGGTAGATGCAGAATATGATGGAGAGAGCAAACAGGAAAAGTGCCAATGTGCCGAGCAGACAAATGGATGGAGTCTGGCGGGCCGGAAACTGCCCCAGCCTCTACCCTGAAATGTGTTGTCCCATTAATGTCGCCAGAGGGTTGTTTTCATGCCGGAACAAAAGTTGAATCATTGATACTATTGTAGTAGGGGGGAGGACGATTGCAATCCTGATGTTACGGCTCAGTCACTCTCCACTTGTCTCTTTCTCTCAGCGGAGACAGGAGCAGCAGTCATCTGAATTACCACCATGATGCGATGATTTCCTCTCTCATGACGCTCTTAAGAGCCTCCCTCTTTTTTTTTATCAGGATGCTCTTTACAACTCTCTTACTCATTGTCAATCTAATTACTCTGGCCATCTGTAAAGTGGCAGTGTGATCAGGGTGCCATGAAACCAGCGGGGAATGAATGAGATAAGTGGGTGCTACAGACATTATATTTGAAGATTTTTATCAACGGTCAGAATATTTTGAAGTGTCAAATCCAGGAATGCAGATAATGTTCTGAGTTCAGTGTTTGAAATGCACTGTATCCAATCAGTCCATTGTTTAGCTCTGTGTGTTTGGAGGGGGTTATCTGTGAGTATGCAGGCATTTGTGAATGTGCATGTGTGTCCTAGGGGCGTTGAATAAGTAATGCAGAGGCGCCTAATGAAAGATAATGTCTAGTTAATGATCTGTCAAAATGAAGTGTTTGCTTATTGAGGAAGGGATCATCCCAGGCTTTAATTTCCACCCTGTGACTCATACCAGAGGATATTACTTCTTTGTACACAGAGTATACACACACACATTCACGTGTACAGATAACACACACATATAAAACAGGCATACACACAAACAAAAAAAATACAAAAGCATTTCAGTACAGAGTGCATTACGCTCAGGCTGTGCCAGTGAATGTGCTGGTTTGTTTGTGTATACAGTGAGAAGTGCTGAAGCGTCTCATCAACCACTTCAGCTGCCTGCGGATTAACAGAGGAGATGGAAACAGAACACAACAGCCAAACCACCCATAAATGGCCATCTAGCCAACAGCTATGGAGGGAGGATTAGCCTCTGCTTTATTCACCACACATCCCTGTCAGGAGGAGCCCTCGCTGCTAATCTCGGCAACAGCTTTCCTCCTCAGTGGGGCCAAACTGCTACAGAATTATTCTGAATACTTGAGGTAATGAGTGTTGATGTTGCTGTGATTACTGTATAGATTGAACCAAAACAATGGGCAATCAGGCAAGGGAGGTGAATGTGCTCCGTAATGAAAGATGAACTGAGGGACGACACACATGCGACTGGACGAGGTGATGAGGCCAAACGCACACCCGTGCATACACACACACAGTACTTTAAGCAGGGGAAAGAATTGCCGATAAAGAGGTCGGACATAGGTCAGGGCGCCATTTAATGATGCAGGGAAACAGAAATGGAATCTTTTTAAAAACGGCACCACGTGGAAAGAAAGACTGATGACAACACACACAGATCAGCTGACTTTGTGTGTGTGTGTGTCATGATGTGATTAAAGAGCAACTGGAGATATTTACAATTAATCAATTAGTCAATTAGCAGGAACTTGATTGGCAACTATTTTGATGATCAGGATTAGCCATTTAATCAAGCAAAAGTATTTGAACACACTATATTTGCTGGTTCTAACTTCTCAAATATGAAGCGTTGCTGCTTTTGCATTTGAAATTTGCATAGCAATCAATGTTTATTTGCAGCCCTGGTGTAAGATAAAATAAGATAAAACTTTATTAATCCCGAAGGAAATTCTTGTGCCAGATATTGCTCAGAAAAAAACAAAATGATCACACAGTCCCAAAAAAAGTAGAAAAGCAATAAGATATAAGTACAATATATTACTGAAATAAAATAAGCTAGCTAAAATAAGGCAGAAAAAGTAATGCTGGCAATGATACTCGGGTCATAAGTAATATCACACATGAAAATGAAATGTTGCACATGAAGAATGAGATGAAAATATAATGTAATGATTCTAACTCACAATACACATCGGCTAGATGAGGGGAAACTCAAAACTCTTGCATTAAAAGAAGTCAAGGGATCAAGATACTAAACCAATACAAAGAGGCAGGAATCCCAGTCTAAAGTGTTTACTGATGTCCAAGTGACACTTCCAAACTCACAGGTAAACTCTAACACAAGCACGAGGATAACCAATAGACAATATCATGAGACTAACTGTAGCAGACAAACTAAATCAATAAACACACAGCGGGAATAGGTTGGATACCAACACAAGCTTGGGGAAAACAGGATGTTTGCTGGACAGATGGAGCAACACCCAAGGCGACAATCTACAGAATGGAGAAAACCAAAGGGAACCAATACAGAAGGGAAACTGGAGACTTTAATGAGAAATGGAAAAGATTTTTAGGGAATGGATGGTTTTTTGTTGTTTAGCACAAAACTGCCCACAGTAGTCATAACCTTAATTATTGGAAAGATTTTTATTTTTAAAAAAAAAGTTTTTTAAACAATAAAGACCCTCATATTTGCTGAAATGGACATTTCTGGATTTAGGTTCCTGACTTCAGGTATAAAATATGAACACATTTATGTGTTGTGCAGCGTCTATTATGAATTACCATATTGTATATGCATGATTTTGTGTACTTCTATACAGCAGTCACACAAATCCAAAATAAAAATGAGTCATTGTTCTTATAAGAAAGATGATTTTATTTTGTTCACTGATTCTGATTGGCTTGTCAGTGTAACAATGAGCTGTCCCACACTTAACAGTGCTGCAAACACAACAGGCCCTACAAAATGAGTTGCGTAAGACAGAAGGCTGAAACATGCTTTTGCTTGTAGGTAATCCTGTAAGGAGGGTTGTTTAGAGATGTCAGCAGTTTCTTTGATACATGTTTACTGTATAAAATACAATTTGTAGACATTTATAATTTCTAACTATGTTGGAGGTGTGACTGCTTAGTAGCCATTGTTGCTGTCAGTTCACCACTGTGGTTCAAACTGAAAAATCTCTGTAAAAGTTGTAGAGATTGCGGTCATAGACATTCTTGGTATCCAGCGGATGAATCCTAGTGACTGAAGTGACTAATGCAACCCTGTGTTTTTTGGCTTTTAGGCCTTGTCCATGTTAATATGGATACTTATACAGATATTTACTCTCTATATATGTCAATACACATGACTACAAACGCTCTAACAAGCATTTCAGACCAGTAGGAGGCAAAAAAGTCTACATTAACTATAAGTGAAATGCATTTCTGGTGGACCTTAAACTGCATATAAGGTGAAGATCAAGTAATATTAGGTGCAGCAGACACAGAAGAGTTTGTGTAAATTGTATTGTTTTTAAAAACGAACTAATACACAGATCTCTCTGCATATGTTCATTACACAAAGGAACAACAGGCATGTGCAAACTAACGTGCAATATTGTCGTTTCTCAAACTACACATTTAAACCGGGGTGTTTTTTTTAAAAATCTGTACTTTTGAAGGTGTTTGAATAAAAATCTGCACTTTTGAAGGTGTTTGAATAAAAATCTCAGTTTGAGTGACCTAAAAAGCTGTTTGCTTGTGGATAAGAGGCCTGAACACAGAGAAGAAAATATCATTTTTGTAAAATATTCACATTAGTGTGGAACAAGGCCTTACTTAAACATCTTGACAACTATAGGACTCCATTAATGTGTATTTTAATGTATATATCCATAGCAACAAAATGATAAATCTTTATGACTAGTGATCTCTTGATATTTTTGCTCTATAATGAAATATCCCAACATCTACCTCATTGACTTCCACAAACGTTGGTGCAGATGCTCAGATGAATAGTAATGACTTAACTGACCTTTCCTTTGGTGCCAGTTTGAGGTTTTAGGATATATTCTTTCAGAAAATATTGAAAATACTGCAATGAAATTTGGTTCAGGCACTTTTATTCCCCTCTGGATCAACTACAGTAACGTTGATAATCCTCAGACTTTTACTGTAGCAAGACTTTAATTTATGAGTAAATTCCTTGCAAAGCTAGTGTCATTCCCATCAGCCTCAGCTGCACTTTGTTTGCTCCACACAATGTACAGTATTACTAAAAAAATGAGAAGTGTGTGTATTGGCTGCTCTGTGAATCTCTGTGATATGGTTACCCATTACACATTTCTCTGTGTAGGTTTGCATAGACATTTGTGTGTTTCTAATTGCTTAGATGTGTAATTCTAGTCCAGTTCCTGTCTTTTTCAAGAAGTTTCTAAAACAACTGCCATATGTGCAGCACAGGGAAAGCAAGAAAGCAACCACCACAACTTTCAGAAAATAGAACATTGGGCTAAAAAGTAAATATGAATTACATTAGCAGAATAATTGTCAAAGTGCCCAAGTTTGCATAAAATCAGGGGTTTATTGAATTGTTTTTAATATAGTGTGTGCCTGTGTATCAATGCCTCTCTGACAAGTCCTAATTACATTATGATTTGTGAGTCAGTAAGTGTATTTAAAACAGTGTGGGTGAATCTGACACAAAACATAACGGATGTAATTTTATTTTCAGTGTAATAGGAGGGTCAACTGCCCTCGGTTACACTCAATAAGTCAACTTTTTAAGAGGAACTGGAAGTACAAGATTGATTTTTTTTCCCAACAGCAGCTCTACAGTGGTGTATGTCATGCAGTGTTAAGCAAAACTGTACTTACGTTTTATTTTTCACAACCTTCTGTATGGCTTTATCTAAGCTTTACCTCCACCCACCTGAGACATGAGTAAACTACCAACCACATTTACTCATTATGTCAGTCACTGAAGCACACCACTGGCCTCCTAATGCACTGCAATACAGCTGTAACCTTCTGCACTGTATTTATAGAATAAAGGAAGGCACAGTCATGCACACTGACACACACAGAGCCCTTCAGGATATTAAAACTGGTGAGGCCAAGCGACTGTACTTAGCATGTTTACTGTGATGGATATGACACATGGAGCAACTCTGAGGGACCCGGTCTGCTCATTGTAGAGTAAAAGATGAGGATTTGTTGTCTCCGTCTACACTGCCTCGAGGCTCAACCACAAACCTGGGCTTGATGAATACAAGATATTTGAGTGAGACAACCACATTGCTTTACAAGCATCCCAACTTATACTCAGGAGTTAAATTATACTGCATCTTTCCCCAATACCAGGACTGAAATTGTGTCTTTTTTTTCCTCTTGAAAATGTATTAATGCAAATGCTTTCTGATTTCAGCTCACATCAAATTGCGTCATTATTCTTTGTAAAGCATACGGCTCGAAACTTCTCGGTGGTCTATCGATTCAAAGACCAGTATGCACAGTAGCTAATCAATGTGCTTTTCCATCCATAAAGCCTCCATCTCTATGTGTCATCCCACTTAAGACTGGCATTTACTCTATTTGGTCAATACTATTATAAACTAGTGAAGTGTCATCACTTTAATTTATGCGACTTGTGTCCCTCATCGACCCATGGGAATGAAAATAGATTCCCCATCTATTGTCTGCACGCAAGCAAACTTCTGCCTGAAGGCTTCCATCTGTCCTTAAATGCCGGTTGGCGGAGTGTGAGTGTGAGTGTGTGTGTGTGTGTGTGTGTGTGTGTGTGTGTGTGTGTGTGTGTGTGTGTGTGTGTGTGTGTGTGTGTGTGTGTGTGTGTGTGTGTGTGTG
>OMNN01019483.1:0-16038 GCA_900302755.1 Chromis chromis
TGTGATTTTGTGTTATTGTAATTTATTTAGATAGCAGAGATAAGGGGGAAATTCAGAAGACTATCGTCGTCCGTTCCTGGATTCAGGGTAGACATGGAGGGGTTAGAGGTTAGGGAGTGAGGAGTTTTGAAAACATAAACTGATAAAATTGTCTATTGTCATTGTTGTGCTGTGAGAATTAGCACATATTTTGTGGCAATGCTTGGAATACGCGTTTCAAAAGTCACAAAATGACTTGGCTTTATCTGCATATATACATACATTTTAACAGTTTTCATTTTACCTACCCTTTTGGTTCCATTTTCTGATTCTTACACCTGAGGTAGAGCAACGTCGCGGGCTGTTTGGTTCATTTTTTATGATCTCAAACCTGGTTCTCACAGTAGCGAAAAGTTTAATATGTACATTTCACAGAAGTTGAATTTTCCAAAGAACCATTGTTTTCTTGATTACAACTATTTCAGGAATGCTGTGGTTGTTTAAGTTCATTTGTTTGCTGTGTAAATGGTTCCCAAAGAGAGCTGCCCATACCTTAAAAATTGCTTTATCTATAGTAAACAGTGGATGATAACTGTTGCTGGTGCTGATAATGACAGACGTTATCAGTGTTACTAGATTTATGCATGTATTCATGCTAGAACAATGACTGTGCCTCCTCCGGTTTCTGGAGGTACTGTATTTTTTATATTTATTCACGACATAATGACATTTTAAGCCAGAATCAACCAAGAATTGGCGTATAGTGAATTTACAGTGAAACAGCGTATGGCCACACTTTGACAAGACATGTGATTCTTGATGAGTAAGTCTAATTCATGTATTTGTTGTGAAAGATTTGGCAAGCCCTTAAGAGATATGACCTTAATATTGTCCTTATCTATATTGCCTGGCTGGGAAACATTATCAGTACATCATTGGCCGCCACACCTTTGGCAATGCTTGACTCAAATTGTACTCCACTTATCTTTATTGTGTTATTTAGGTTCAGACTTGACCCAGAACATTTCAAGTCTTCTGAACAGAAAGAAACATTCTCATGCTCCTAACCTTAAGAATAACATTTAATAAGATTACTTCACACCAAGTCAATGTCAAAGACACTCACGCAGACAGCCTTTAAAACAGTAATCAATACTGACTGGTTTGTCAATCTGGTAACAGTTACTACAATTGTAAATCTTCAGCCCTTTGTTTGCCGTCTGTCCATTTAATACATCACTAGGGGTTATGGGTACAATATTGCTTCACCGACATTTGATACTGTCACTGAATTTTACTCCACTCAGTAGTTACAGGAGAATAATAATAATAATAAGGATCAAACAGATGTGTTGGCGTTTCAACACCCCAGCCATTGCATAGCTCAGAAATATATCCTACTGAGGAATCAAGCATTAACCAGCAGTGGTTTTGTGATATGACGCCAGGGATCATAGTGAATTCTACCAGCACAACACCAGAATTAATAATTTAAACCAATACTGGTCTTGCACAAGCAGCTGGAGGAGCACAATGGTCTGCATCAAACAATCAAACAGTGACTCACTACAGCTTATCTCTTACACAGCACTGTTGTCAGGAACAAGGCCTACATCGCTCTGAAATAAATGTGCTCCTTGAACTTTCTGTGAACGCCAAAGTGTTGGAAACCTGGCCAGCCAGTGTAACATCATGGTTTAAAGAAGAGAGAATCAAATTACGGCATCATCAATCACCACCTTTGACAAAGAGACTGTTTAAATGTTTTTACTTCTTTGTGCTTGCTTAATCTAGCTGATTTGGTTGCCAGTGGAGTACAATTAGTCACCTGGCAACAGGACACAGGTCCTGGCTTTGGAAATGATAATGTGTAGTAAGTCCCAGTCTGTGCTGACTCTGGGTACACATGCAGAAGTGAAAGAGCTGTTACCCTTTGCTGGTTTTCAATAACCTTGCTGCATAAAGGCTCTCAGGAGGAAACAGAACAAGGACACAGCAGCTGCATTTATGTACATGCAGCCAAGACCAACTGCCAGATCGTCTAGTTTAAGAATGCAGCGTAAAAGTCTTTACATTAGTTGAATACTTTACACTTTTTCATACATTGTTCACAAGAGTGCACTTAAGACGTATCTCCTTTGTAGACACCTCTTGACAACGCTGCAGTTGTGTGTCATGAGTTGCTCTTTGAAGTTCACTTCCCTCCTTTTCACCATCTAATCTCTTATGATATGGCTCTTCACTTGATGAGCGCTGAAAGTCACAAGGGGAGTCATGCAAGGAAGCTTTAAGAATGAGCCAACTGTCACCACTTAGCCTTGGTTGGATACTTCAAGCTTCCTCCACTGAGTCTTTTGTCCAAAGTCCAGGATGTGTCCAGAGTTTTTACATTTGGAAGGGTCAGTATTGGTGCTGTCTTTTTGTCCACTCTTAGTGGTTCAGCGTGCACAGTCCTCTTATTGTCCCTCTTGGTCATCCATGAATGATAATGGGTCATTTAGAGTTTCATTCTTGGATCCAGTATTGAGTGTGCCTAGGCTCGAGGCACCAGCAGTAATACATTTATATAATCCAGTCTTGACCTGTTTGCCTTTTCCTCGAGGACTACACTGCCCAACATTTTATCAAAGGTTTTGTGTAATGACTTTCTTTGCAGAGGTTAGTAGTTTAAACGGTTAAATCTTTTGCTGAGGTTTTATCTTTCCTTGAGAAATGTACAGCATTCGTGTGTATTACTGAATTGAACATCTGCCTAGAGACACAGGAAATTCACGTTTGTCCCATTAATTAAGTGCTTTGAATCACATTTTCATGAACTGACTCTTAATCACGTTATATCTCATGCCAGGACATATTTAAGATTCAGATCATGTTCTGTGTAAATGAGAGGCATTGCTATGATATGGAAAGATGGTAAGCGATAATATGGAATTAATCCCTTATCCCAGCTTTGCATTTAATCACTTGACGGGAAAACCCTAAGAGAACTTTACCTAATTTGTTGAAATTCTGATTCACATGCCTGTTAGTTTTTATTTATTATCTGTTATTTATTCTTTTCATTATGGAAGTTCGGCGTGGCTTATTCATGGGTTATAATTCAGGGAGTAAGAGCTGTGAACCCAAAGCACCCTGACTCAGGTTCATTATTTAATGTCATGCAGAAAAACACTTTACACAAGGAATCATGGGACTGCTTGCCCTCTAATAATAACCCTGCTTGGTTTCCCATGCTGCCCTCTGCGTTCAGTCATACTTCTTTCTTTTTAGAAGAGCTTTAAAAATTGCACGTCACCAGGTTTCCCTTTAGTCAAATTGCTTTATAGCCTAATAGAATGAGTTGCTCAGTGGAAAGTACCAGAGGCCACTTTTAGGTGTGTCGGCATGATTGACTTTTTGAAATCTTGTCTAACACTATAACTTCTCCCTGTGGGTACTGCTAAAAATAAGCATGTTTGTAGTCGAGTTGCTCAATTAAATAAAGAGCGTTGTGTTCTCTATAATTTTCCATGCACATGCTGTAGGCTGTTATCACTTGATTAATACAATAAAATACACGATGAGGCTCGGTTCTTAGATAATATGGTAAGTTGTTGTCTTCTTGTACTTTCTTTCAGTACTAGTGGCCCTTACTGAGGATGTTTATTTCCCCTGAGTATACAAGTGAAATCATAGATATGCAATTTGTTTCCTCAGAAATGTAGAGCACAAGTCCCCTCAAGGTTTGAGAATTTTTATGTAAAACACTATCATGGGCATCATTTCTGAGGAAGACCTTTCACTGTAATCCAGTCTGTGCAGCTGAGAACCATTTAGCTGTCAGTTTGCAGGCAATAGAGGTCTCTGTAGTGTTGATGTCTCTAACACATTTAGTCATGGCTTTCTAATTAGATAACAGTGTCTATGGGATTTGTGATGTTGTGACCACTAAGGTGCTAATTTATGGTGCTAATTTAGCTTTAATTTGGAAGCTTTCAGTGATCAGATTGATGCTGTCTTCTGAAGGGATTTCGTGCCTCCGATAGTCTCAGAAGTAGCTGTGGAATGTACATCCTGCTCACCACACTTGCTATAAAGGGATGTCACATAAGATATCTGTTTATTGTCATCAAGCGCTTATCACAGAATATCTTTGTTAACCCACCTGGCGTGTGGGTGTAGTGGGTGGCGCTTGTTTTCTAATGAAGTTCTTTGAAAGAAGAGGGACACTTGGGCTCTGACATCTAATTTTGGGGATGTAAGGTCTCTGCAGACCAATGAAGAAAATGCCTCTCTTTATATCTTTATTCAGAGCCCCAAACCTCCAGCTGCATGCAGCTGTGTAACCCACAAATATGCACTTGTTAAACTTGTGTTCTGAAACACTAACAGTGTTGTCCTCAAGCTACCCAAGCTTTAAACGCCACCACCACAGATGTTTGTATGCCTAAAATGAATTTCTGACGCTGGACTTTTACACACTGTGAAGACAAATCCATGTAACGTTGTAATAGAATGAAAAATAATCCCAACTTGTGTGTCTTAATTGTAAATGATCTGTTTATTTGCAGTGGTAAACTCATGTACAAGCAGGATGTCTGCACGGCCAGAAAATTGCATAACAAGCTGGGATGTGCTAATGAGTGAGCATTAATTAGCTGCTCCACTGTCCACATTGTGTAAATGCAAGCAATCTAAGCAGGCCTGAGTCATTCAATTGCCTGTCCCTCCCCTCCTTTCTCAGGAAGGAGAACACACCCTGTGGCTACTGTGCCAGATGGAGCTGTTGTCACTGCACCATTCATTCTTGTCCCCAAACTCTTGAATTTTGTAGTTGGTGCATATTGATAGTTTAACATGTGGATTTGTTTATCTAAGAGTATTACAGCACCATGGGTTAAAATTCAGCGTGTAAGTGCATTACCATTTGAATCTCAAATTATAGGGTTGGGTGAACCACATGGTTCCATGAAATAGCTATAGGTTATGGTGGATGTGAAAAACAACTTGTTGACATGGGTCAATTAACACATCTCATTCTGTCCCCCTAATATAAACACACAGCAAAATATAGTTAATATTGTGTCACTCAGAAGGGGATTGAATCATTTTGGGGCATGAAATATGCAGGTGTCATTTCACATGTGGGAGCCTCTGTCATCAGGGATTGTGTTTGCATAAAACGTTGTGAAATTGCAAAATGTGTCAAATTAAGTGTTGTTCAAGTGGCAATATTTTCTGTGACTCCACTTACTGTTACACTGGTCACACTGATTATATCTATTTAATGATAAGCAATGCCATATTACCTACCCCCATAAGATTGTTCAGCCAGCATGTGAGCATGTACCCTTGGTTCATATTTCTGTGTATGTCTTGTGTGCCAGTGTTAATGCACCATGTTGTCATTTGGCAAAGCACCAGCTAAAAAACGACATGTCGTGTGCTGCAGTAGTGTAAATATAGCTGGGAAAAGACTTCACACTATGAGATGCAGGCTGCTGTCCTTTTGAAGTCTTCATCTCCTTTTGTTTACTATTTTTCAGAGGCTACAGTTGTCCTGTCACCTCACTGTGTGTGCACAGTCTGTATTTAGGATTTTGTGTAAAACTTAGTTACTATGCTTGAGCTAGCTGTTAGAGCCAAAAAGACAGCCTTTTAAAGTAAAACATCAGGCAGTTGTCAAGTCTAACTGCTCGTAAAGACATTAGCATAAACAGTATTTGAAGGCTTACTACAGAGCTGCTTGTGCTGTGATGTCAACCATGCAGCCTCAAGCAATGGCAGATGAGTTATTACAGTTATGTGGTACTCCTCCAAGATTGGATTAGCACATAAACAAAAACACAAATGAAAGTTGAAAGAATTTTTTTTTCACTTCGCTGCTACCACTTCTTAATTTTCTCATCTCTTGAATGCAAGGTTATGACAAATGTGTTTAAATTGTAACCTGGGCTTGTTGATCTGTCATTTGAGATGTGCCAATGATGTTGCTTTGCATGTTATTTTCATTTATTTCCTTCATGAATTCCCAAGGTCATGGTGTTGGCACCAGTAGCTACACAGCCACCTTTACACTTTTCATATTCTTTGTCGAACTTTCAGCTTCAAGATCCGACAATATCACTAGTAGTTGAAATGAGCAAATGAGTACAGGCAAGCCCTGACATGTCTGCACAGCCTACGCAAAAATCTTATCCCACAAACATTAACAGTGTAAAATACAGATTTTTATGCTGAAATTTACATGCAGTGTTTGTACAGTAGTGCTTCTGTTTACCTAGGAGCTCTGCATTTTCAAGTAGCTGCTAAGTCTCAAACAGAAGTTAGATTTAGGTGTCTGAGCATTGACATACCATGGGTCTAGAATGTCACACCTGATTGCTATTGTAATGTTGTGTTAGCAAGTTTGAGTTTACTTTCTTTAATGTACATACACTAATTTGGCAGAGATACACACATTGGCACAATTAATTTACTTTAATTCCCTCCCTCAGTCTTGTTTCCCTACATGCCATTGCAACTGGTCTTGTTTTCATCCTTTTTTCCAGGGTTCCATCTGATTCCTCGTCTGTCCAGCATTGTGCCAGAGAGCTGTCTGTTGATTGTGGTGGGCCTGCTGGTGGGAGGCCTCATCAAACTAGCTGGAGAGGAGGTCCCACCAGTGCTGGACTCAAGATTGTTCTTCCTCTGCCTGCTGCCCCCCATCATCCTGGATGCTGGCTACTTCCTGCCCATCCGCCCCTTCATGGAAAACCTGGGCACAATCCTGATGTTTGCTGTTGTGGGAACTTTGTGGAATGCCTTCTTCATCGGGGGCGTGCTGTATGGTGTTGCTCAGATTCAGCCAGCCAACCCATCAGACCTCCACCAACTAGATCTCTTGCCTTGCTTGCTGTTTGGCTCCATCATCTCAGCTGTGGATCCTGTTGCTGTGCTCGCTGTGTTTGAGGAGATCCACATCAATGAGCTGTTGCACATTCTGGTGTTTGGTGAATCACTGCTTAATGATGCAGTAACTGTGGTGAGTGACCACAACTGGAAATAAGATGCTATGTAGTGGAGTGAAGACTTTCATGATGCCATTTTCTTATGAGACAATGCTTTCATTGTTTAATTGGCTTGCCAGGAAAGTCAGCCGGGTAGATAAGCAGCAGACATATGATATCATGTTATTGTTTGAGCTCTTGGTTTTATCAATCTAAACAACTAATTGGGTGGCAGTTATATATATCCATAAATCTGATGCCTAGAGAAAGAATGACTGTATCCCCAAACAGAACATCATCAAGAAATAATTAAAGGTAATACATTGCCTTTTCACCCAGAATGCTTCTCATTGACACATATTAAAATCTTGGTGTTTCACATAGCAGTCTGTGGCAAAGCTAAAAACTGGGTGTTCATCATCAGATAAGGTTGTGGAATTAAATTTTCCTTTAAGCTTAGAATCTACTGACTAACCTCTCACCACACAATCATTCTCAGCTGACAGCATACCAGCTGTTAGCTGGCCTTTTCCAATGCAGCACCATTTACAGTGTCAAGTTACTGACAGTGCTTGTGTTGTAGATATCAGAGGCCCCAACTTTAGTTTTAATGACTTGGGTTTTTGTCATCAACTAGCACAACACTTGCCTATGTGAACATTGTGCTAAATATTTCCATAGATCTTCCAAAGTATATCCCTTATATATTCTACATGCTCATTCCTCAAGGGCCATTGTTGACAGGTCATATGTTCAGCTACTAGTCTGGCACCACTGCACATTTATAAAAGCTGGATGATACTGTGCTACCATTGGCACAGAGAGAGCTCATCACCCCAGAAGAGCAGATTAACCTACTTGACGAGACTGAAGTTAGTATATACCATTTGGGATCCTTTGCAAGTGTTTGGTGCACAACTTAAAGTCTCACAAATTTGGCACAAATAAAATATGTATATATGTTGTGCTTGATGTTGCAAATACAAAATATGAACTGTATTTGTTCAGAATTCTTGATGATGTGACCTTTGGTTGTGGATTTGTGGTCAGCTGTGACATTTACCCTGTGTTTTTGCACAATGTGAAACTATTCCATAGGCCAATCTACTTTTAGGAGCCTCCATATGGCCACTTTTTTTTATGTTCCTCTTTTAAATGCAGTCAATCAATACCGACGCATAGTGTATATGTCATGCACCAGAATTTTCCTTATACTTTTGTTATACATTATTGTAAACACTTCGTCATATATTATAATCAGCATCCTTCTTTTTACATTCTGATACTATCTGGCCATGTTCATTAACCCATGCTTTTTTTCTCACCTCTTTTTTATCGTTTACTCTTTCCCTCTCTACTATTCCTCCCTGTCGTAGGTACTGTACCACCTTTTTGAGGAGTATTCAGGCGCTGGCACGGTGACAGTGTTGGACGGCTTACTGGGAGTCATCTCCTTCTTCGTAGTTTCATTGGGTGGTGTTCTAGTGGGAGCTATCTATGGGATCCTGGCTGCCTTCACCTCACGCTTCACTTCCCACACGCGGGTCATCGAGCCACTGTTTGTCTTTGTGTACAGCTACATGGCCTACCTGTCAGCTGAGATATTCCACCTCTCCGGCATCATGGCGTAAGTTTGGGGATTGTTCTATAGCCAGCCAAAGAGAGAGAGGGAGAGAGACCAATAAGGAACATATTTTCAGAATGTACTGTGCATACAGTAGACAACAAAACTGAGTTTGATCACTAAATGTTGAATGATTCAAAATTGGATCATAAAAAATAGTCTTATTATTAAATAGATTTGTATGGTATTTCATTGTATGGATAGTTTAAAAGATGTTAAATAGACTACACTGAATTTATGATTACCAAAGTACAACCTCAGCCTAACCTAAGTAGGTAATCTGAGACCACTACAACAAAAGTAATTACACATGCAATTTCCAATTGATGCTACTTGCATGTTCAAAGTTATAAGACCAGTTACAAGCTGTGAACACTTAAACTTTCTCAATTTTGTCCTGTTTGTATTTAACGCAACATGGCTCCACATGGTAATGAATTGCCTGACTAAGTAAGTAACCAGAATGTGAGACTTTATAAAGATGGGAGCTTAAACAAGAACATGAATAGGCTACAGAAACACAGCTGAAACAGTTTCCGCAGTGGTGAGGAGGTATAGGAAGACCCATACTAGCCTAGTAGCTATGCTGTGGACACTGGTGTTTCAGTGAATTGTCCAGACAGTGAGCCTCTATGGCTGTCCAAGAAGAAAACCATTGCTCACAAGACTGCAAGATTAATGTTTGCCATAGAACATGAAAAATAATTCTTTGGGTTTGGCTGAAAAAAATTAAAGATTAAAAAAAAAAAAAAAAAAAAAAAAGCGTTGGCCAGGGATGTAGTCTGTTTTGCTGCATTTGTATCATCTTATTTCCATTAAACTTAAAGGTTGTCCCTACTTTATCGGAGACATAGACATACACCCATCAGAGTCAAAATTAAAACCCCCTACCTAATATTGTGTAGGTCCCACTAGTGTCACCATAACAGCCTTGATCAGTTGGGACATGGACACTGGAGCTCTTGGGTTGTCCTGTGGAGTCTGGCACCAGAACATTGGCAGCAGAATATTTGGTTGTTGTGTGTTCCTGTGTGATACGTGACAAAGTAACATGTGCATGATTGCCAGGACCCAAGATTTCCATTTCCATTTTAGCTGTCAGTGGTTTTAATGTGTATTTACTGGTAATTATCTGTGTAATCTGCAAACAATGAGTCATCGTTTCCTGTTTTTTTTCCTATGTTCACTAAAAAAAAACAACCTCTGTGCTTTTCTAGTTACCTACTTCCTTGATTTTAGATACATTATGCATTCAGTAGGTGTCTTTCAATCGTGTTAGAACAATTAGGCCACGTAGTTTTAGCATAGTTAGCTAACACATCAGGTCAGAGAGTGCCGTGGTCAAGCCTCTGATCTACTGCTTGCAGGTTCAGCATTTTAAAGAAATTATATCTACTGTGTCATTTCTGTTGTCTGGGATCTGTGAAACACTCCAGCGCTTTCAGGATTGTCCTCTCTGTATTGAATAGTTTTGACGTATGGCTCTTTCCTCAGTGATTACGTCATGGTCTGTATATGACCTTGCCACTGGAGGGAAACTCTTATTTCAGTTCTGTCAGATTGCACTCCGTATAACCAGTGGTATAATGAATTAATCTTATCTAACGCCGACTACACCAAGCCTGGATTTATTGGCATCTCAAAATTCTCTGAGGTGCCATTTCATCAGCTACCCCAGTACATAGCAGTGCATTTTCTCTTTAAGGATTTAGGTGCTATTGATGTTGCAGACAGAAGGGGCTGATATACTGAGTCTCCCCCCCTGTGTCAGGGTCAATGGGTGTGTAGCTTCAAGGACAATCCCTTGTGAAGCCTCTGGCTGTCTCACTGCACCTCACATCAAAATCTGGATTTGGCTTTTCCATATCTATTGCTCACAAAGGTGAAGTGAATCAGCTTACTGGTGTAAATTCTTTTCATCATTTCTCTAATACCTTGAAAGCCGGACCAATATTGACACGGAGGAGGAATGGCGGTGAATGTTGAGCAGCTGCTGCGGCTTATGGGACACAGATGATGGTTGTGTTTAGCCTCCACATTTTTGACACACAAGCATTGCATGACTCTAGTATGGAACAGAGAAGTGGTCACCAGACAGGGAGGAACTCAAGCTTGGTAACTAGAACTCTCCTTTAGTGGAAAAATTATGACGTCACTGCTGCAGACTACTTAACTCAAACTACCACTTCTTCTAAACTGCATTTTCCTTGAAAATGTATAGATCTGTGTTAATTGGCTTAATTTTACTAATGTGCTCAACAGTGTTTTGATTTGGATAACAACAACCACGTTTAGAAACAAGCAAACTATTAAAATGTTTCCTAATTTATACATTCTCTCATTTACCATCTTACAACTGAGCTAACATTTGCCTCTTTTCTTTCTAGGTTAATAGCATGTGGAGCGGTGATGCGACCCTATGTGGAGGCAAACATATCCCACAAGTCGCACACCACCATCAAGTACTTCCTGAAAATGTGGAGCAGCGTCAGTGAGACACTAATCTTCATCTTTCTCGGCGTGGCCACAGTGGACGGACCTCACGCCTGGAACTGGACCTTCGTCACTGTCACTGTCATTCTGTGTCTGGTTGCACGAGTCATAGGTCAGCTCTACTACAGTATTTTTCACTACTTCTTCAAATAAATGCAATAGTGCAATGCTGGGTTGTGAAGTAATGTCATGCAACAAAGGAAGTATGTTTGTTGCATTGTTGGTTTATGGAGTTAATTCATGGTAGATCTGTTGGCTTTTATTGAAAAGTCTTCATACGAGACAGCAACTTCAGACTTTATTTTTTTAACGTTTTAAAGCTAAAAATTAAAGCATCTTTATATACACTTTAAAGGGAGGGTTTTTTGTGCATAAAAAGGCCATGTTCTCAATGAGGGAACTAGGAACAATGACTGGAGTAATGTTGCCGTCATGTTTCATCACACGACTGTTGGTGTGTGAGAGGAACGGATGCTAAGGACTTCCTCGTTGACTTTTGTAGACGATTTGTCATACTCTGGACTCGAGAAATTGAAAGTGAAGAAGTCATGGGAAGTGTTCTGTTATTTAATTAACATTTTCATCTCCACAAGCTAATGATTGTAGATCATAATCAATCAATAATCACACACATCATTCTTCCAGCACATGATAAAATATGTTGTGATAGAAAACAGTTCAAGTTGTTTTTTTCTCGTGAGAGTTAAAAGACATTTCTAGCATTTTTGCAGGTTTTATGTTTCTTATGATAAATCAAATATAAATTGTCTTACTGCCAACTACTTTCCAAAGCATACTTTAGCATAGTACAGTTTTAGTAGTGTTTTTCTATCTTCCAGGCAGCACTTGGTTTATTTCACTGCACTAGAAAATTATATTTAGACAACTTTGAAAATGGGTTGTCCATGAAAATTTAAATGTGAAGAAGATTTTTATAAAGTCAGCAGTCCGTTATCATAAATTCAACATTAATTCTAGTCTCAAAAGTGAGTTCCATGCCTTTTTAAGCAGTTTATATGGGGAAAGCAACACTTGCAAACTGGGGAATCTTAGTGCAGAAAGTGTATTATTCTTCAACTGTCTGTTCTCCTTCCCAGGTGTGGTTGGACTGACCTATGTAATCAACAAATTCCGCATTGTCAAGCTGACAACCAAGGATCAGTTCATTATAGCCTACGGTGGCCTGCGAGGTGCCATTGCCTTCTCCCTTGGCTTCCTGCTGAACCAGGACCACTTTCCCATGAGAAAGATGTTCCTCACTGCCATCATCACTGTTATCTTCTTCACTGTCTTTGTTCAGGTACGGCTGTCCTATCTAGGTTATGTTCTAAACCAACTAGTAGGAAAAAACTTGTAAGGAGTGGAACTCGTTAATGCCGCCTAGATTTACGTTGATGCTTATTTACACTGTGCAAACAAATTCTTGAAGTTAAACTCTCTTACTATGAATACACATATGCCAGATTAGACATTTCCCCAGTACACAGTGTGTACGGACTTGGATGCATCCATCATCAGCAAGTACGTTGGTTTGCAAAGGACCTCCTTTGGGTGTAGTATATTTGCATCTAATACATTTCATTTGCTTGCATCACTATTTGAATCCCAAATGGCTAACACAGCCTTATTTAGTTTAGCATAGATTGTGTTTGCAGCCATTCATACAGCTAGCCATACGGAGCGTTGACCATCAAATATATGAAATGCAATGCATTTGCATGGAGATGCTGAATTATTACCTGTCTTAGAAAAATGCCTATTTGATCTCACATCAGCAGCTCAACCTGAAGTAGTCAGATTGTCCTTTTTCTCAGCTTGTGCTGGTTTATGAAAATGTAATTTGGTGCTGTCACCTTAAAGTACAGCACCAGACAGGTGAGATAATTCATCCATAAAATGTGATAACTATGTAGAACGAACAAAAGATGTGGTTTGTGTACATTTCTACTAAATCTTCTCACTGAGTAAATCTTAAAATAATAAACAATTCATGGTGCTTAAAGGAAAGATAAAGATAAAGAAAATTCTTGGATGTGAATTGGACCCAGAAAGGCAGCAGCTAAAATAAAACCCTGAAAACATGTTGTCTGTCCTCAGAGGCTAGATTAGAAACATATTTTATTCATAGTGCTGGATTCAGCCCTGCACTCTGATGCTGTGACTGATGCAGACCAGAAGATGGAAGGTAGAAGCCTTTTCTACCTGCAATGTGGAGTTAAAAATAAGAGTCTGAGTGAGTAAGAGTGGGATGTAGTGTGTGTGTTGTTACATGCGAGAGTCTACATGATATGAAGTGAAAACCTTTATCATGATAATTTAAGCAGTTTCCAAGGTGACTAAGGTTAGATTGGTAAGAGACTCATAACATTGGTAATAAAAAAGTTGCTTTGCACACATGCTGCATAACAGTATAGAGTATTATTTAAGAGCAGGAATCTTTTGTCAGGTTATGCTGTTACAGTTAGTCAGTTGGCAGGCCTTATCTTCTTGAGAAGTAGAATGATACACTCATGCTTTTAGGTGCAGACAGAAACGAACACACACACACACACACACACACACACATCACTCCCACAAAAATGCTGTAATGCTGTTTTCACAAGTGCTCCTGTTTCTGATCTTAAAGTAAGAAAGTAAAGACCTTATGTAAGACTGATGTTACAATCTGTATTCCTGGATCCACTCTGTTATTTAATCATGTTGATGTCTTACCAAAATCCTGCCATATATAATTACACATAAGAATGATTCCAGAATAACAAAGAGTAAGGAAGAAAACAATTCTGATCTTTGCTTTTATTTTTTTAGCTGATTTGTTGACTTACGAACATATCAACTCATATCAACAGACTTCTAATTTGTGCTTATGATCAGATTACCCCTATGTATAATAACAGTCAAATCTCCATGCCAAAACATAATACTGCAAAATGAAAATAACAATGCGTACTCTCTGCCTCAACAGAGCATTAAAGTTTAGAATTTGTCAGCTGAATTTGTTTTTGAAAAAAAATAAAAAATCTTTGTCTTACTTACCCCATACCCACTTGTGTACTTCAAAGAAGTCTCAGGGAGCAATAATTGGAGTACAAAATATTGTTTCATGTTGTACACAACCAGAGGGGTTTTCATGTGTTTGTCGTACTAGAATGTGGCTACATATTTGTGAAAGATTCAGATTTTTAAAGCTGAGGTCTGCAACTCTGTGCATGTTGTTATTTTCCGATGCAGAGAAATGCACTGTAGGACTTTGTTGCAAAATTTGGTGAACATGCCAGTGTAATGCCACTGATCTTTCACTTGATTTCAGCAGTGCGTCACAATGTAGAGAATGTGGGTTTATGTGTTGCACATTATGCTGGCACACATAAAGATCATAAAGACACTACAGATTAGATTTTTAAAGCACTTGCTGCACAGATTAGGTGATAAGATCCTGTTTCTGTTTTTAGCCAAGGCTCCTTACAGTGAATAATGTTTTGTTCCCCTTGTCCCACTTAAAGGGTATGACCATCAAACCCCTGGTGGAGCTGCTGGCAGTGAAGAAGAAACAAGAGGCCAAGCGCTCAATTAATGAGGAGATCCACACCCAGGTACAACCTTTTCCTTTATACCATCCATAGCCTTCACTGTCACAGGAAATGATTTTGAATGTATAGATGACCCTGAATCTTATGGTATGCATTTGACAGATGAAATGTCAAAATGGTTTAAAATGTTTTGAACCACAGGACAACTTCTGTAAAAATTCATTTCATATATGTAGAAAATACTGATACATTCATCAGCTTCCCCTTTCACCAAGCTACCTTATAAGCTACCGCAGTGCATTCTTTTCCTGTCATGTTTTGTTTACGCAGCACACAAATAAATAGCATCACCAATAACAGTTTCTTGGACAGAGGAATGCAGAACAGTTGCACAAATAATACACATTTGATAATAAATCTTTGGATGGCGTTATGCAGTCCCTTTTGTTGTAGTTATGTAAAATGTGACTTCCTTTTCCACTCAAGCCTCTGAGACCTTTGGTTTGTCAAATTTTGATCATTGCTTCCACCTACTGGCTGTGTGGTGTTACTTCATATCAGTGTACTGCACAGTGCAATGGTGGTACAACATAGTGAATGTCATTCCAGACATGACTTATGCCAAAGTGTCCTTGAGCAAGACACTGAACCCCAAGTTGCTCCCGATGTCAGGCAGGCACCTTGCATGGAAGCTTTGTTGCCATTGGTGTGTGAATGTGTGTGTGAATGGGTGAATGCGAAACACATTGTAAAGCGTTTTGAGTACCACTCAGGTAGAAAGGTGCAATATAAGTGCAGACCATTTACTTATGTTGCCCCTTTCAGTAGCTTGAGCTTTTTTACCATCTAGTTAAATATAACTTACAACACACATGCACAACATACCTTCTTGTATCTATGGTTAATGGTACTCAGACAAATCTATAAGTAACCACATTGCCGCACAATCCCCTGAGTGTTTTAAAGCTATTAATACGACACATGCATGCACACACATACACACATATGCCTCCCTGTGGCTTGGCTGTGAGTCACCAGTGCTCAAGGCTAGAAGAGCAGGCTGCCCTAATGGCTTCTCGACCACTGTAAGAACACCAGTGATTAGAGTCAACAGAGTTGGCTGAGGAGAGAGTCATGCTGGGGTACAATGTGGCAATGAATTCAAAAGCCTCCGACATGCCTTTTTATTTGTTATTTATTTTTGAAAAGATTACGTGACATACAGTACCTATCCCACCTGCCACAAAGATCAAATCAAATCAAATCAAATCAAATTTTATTTATATAGCACTTTTCATACAAAAAGTAGCACAAAGTGCTTCACATATTAAAAAAATAAAAATAAAACAACATTCGTATTAACCCACCCACACACCCCCACACACACACACACACACACACACGCTTCCCACCGCCACCATCCTTTTCAAATCCCACCGTACCC
>OMNN01019492.1:1456-15189 GCA_900302755.1 Chromis chromis
TATATCAGGTCCAAATATTGATTATTGGTGTCATTGATTACTAATAATCAGGATCAGTATTGGCCCTGAAAAACAATATTGGTCAACCTGTAATATGAACAACTATATAATACACATATTTTGCCATTTTTTCTTCATCAATCCATGAATTGTTTGGTTTGTAAAATGTCAGAAAATGATGCTAAATGTTCATCATATGTCCAACTCCTTCTTCAAATTCCGACCAACAGCACAAAACGTAAAGATATTCAGTTTGATGTCATAAAAGTAAGCAAAACCCCCCAAAGTATGTACATTTAAGAAGCTGTTTCTGGTCTCTTCCTTCCTTAAAAATAACATAAACAGTCAATGCAGATGAGTTTTGTGTTTTGCGATCTACTGCACACACAGCTCACGCTATATTTTATATACTACTTTTCAGAATAAACTCTCCAGTGTCACTGAATTACAACTGTGCTGTCCTTCAAGGAGAATGAAACATGCACTGGAAGTGATCTGCAACTCTTGTGACGCAGATCTCGCTTGACTTAATTTAATGCGCAGCTCATTTCATGACTCTCCAGTGGATGTCAGTAAAGGCCTTACATTACGCTCCTTGAGTGCACTCGGCCACGGTAAAGCAAACTTATCATGTCTCAATCATTCTCTCTTACAGGAGGCTAACAAGTGAGTGTTTGTACATCAAGTCAACCACTTACATGACAAGATACTCAGTTTCTCAAACACAGGTGCAACACAACTCCTTCTACATCTGTGAAACTGCTGCCGTTTATTATTGTGCACCCGTGAAGAAGAAGCACAACCCTCTAGAGTCTGCTTCAGCTGAATTATATCACTGATAAAAAGCAAACTGAGGTTCTTTGTGAGAGAAAAAACATAAAAGGTCTGCATATAAAAGGCCAAAGATGCTGTAATTCTGGTCTGAATTATTCGTCTGTACCGTGAGGCTGATCATCCAGAGAGGAAACATTCAGCCAGAGTTATGACTGTGAAGCTGAATTTACAGAGAGGAGAGAAGAGAGACAGACCAGAGAGGAGCCAGATTCAATTATCTGCCTTTGTGAAGAAGTGAGGAGGAGCGGCGGGGTGAGAGTGATGAAAATTAATCACTATCCTCTGGAAAATGAGAATCTTGCCTGTCAACTTTGAGTGGAATTGTAAAAGAGGGGAAACGACAACCGCCACCAGCAGTGGAAAGCAGCGAATGTCTTCCTCCCTGTAAATTGAGCTTAAATTAAAATTAGATTTTACAGGATAAAGAGGTCTCTTGATCACCAAGTTAGTTTTTAATCATTTTTTAAAACTACTCACGGGGTAAATAACAATTTTATTTCTGCATCATAAATATATTATGAAAGTATTATTCACGGGGTTGCAACTAATGATTATTCTTATTCTCAAATAATTAGTTATAATAATATAATATATAACAGTTAGTCCTATGAATGTCAGGAAAGGCATAAAAATTTCATATTTGAGAATCATTTAGTATAAAAGATGCATATTTTAAAAACTAGTAGGCACACAGTCATGAAATATTAAATGCAAATGCTTGAGAGGTAAATATAAAGGTGCTGCTGAGGGAAACACTTGAGTGAAATGCCTTTAATGTAAAGCCAGTTAGTTTTAAAACATCTCTAATTGACAGTTTTTTGGGTGAAGGTGGAGATGAGTTGGTGTGAGTGTCAGTGAACGGGGGAAACATGCTCTGTGGCGCTTCGCTCCACAATGCCAAGTGAGAAGACGCCCATGCTTTAAGTGGCATCATATGATGAAGTAAATGGGCCTGGTTCAAATCTGACAGGAATCACTCCAGGACAGTTCTGCTAAAGCACTGATGTGAAGGCCTGAATTACTTAGAAATGTCTCACCGAGAGGTCCATGATCCTACGACTATAAAAGAAAAAATGCTGGAACAACACATCCATGAGCCCTGAACCACATGCAGTCAGGTGGGAACCACAAACTGAAGACCATCCCAAGAAATGTCAGTGGAGCAAGACCAAAACAATGAGAAACTCTACTGTCCAGTACTGCATCCATGCTAATAATGTGCGGACAGTCGATTAGCCATCGACTCATGCGAGTGACTGACGTGGGGGAAATCACCTCGTTTACCAATTCCAGCTCATCCTCTGTCTGCAAAGGGTGGTAACAGAGAGGGTTACAACTCCGACTCATAATTGTAACCAAAGGAAAATCAGAGTGACAAAACAAAACAATGATGAAACCACTTACTGTAGTTTGGCAGCTACTTCATAGATGGCTTGTTTTGGAACATTTATAATGAAATAATTCAATGTACCCTTACTCCGCCTGCTTACAGTCATCATGAAGCATTGGTAGCTGCTCTGGAGCTTCCTAAGCAGTTTGTAGTGTTTACAATGACAAAAATGGAACGTTCAATCTCAATTTATGAGCCAATATGGATAAGAAGTCAACAAAGCTGCAATTTAAAGGATGTTTTGGCCATTTAGGGACAGAGCAGCATGATTATGTGATCCACCGTTATACCATGACTAACAATTCTAACTGGCTGGAAAGAGTGTGTTTTACCACTTTTAGTAATTTAACAATTTAACCAATCACTTGTGATATGTGCTGGTAATAAACTCTATTTAGATACAGCAACATCAGAGCCTTTGCTACTGAGATTTGAACAATTGCTATTTTTATAAACACTAACAATAAATAGCTTCTTAGTGGGGAAAGTAATTTTAAAGCTGTACCATGTTAAGTGAATGTGGAAATCCAGACTAAGAGTAGGAAGAGGAACTGAGGATCCAAATATTAGCTACGACGAAGCTAGCAGCTTGAGTTAGCAGAAAAGCAACGGGGAAAGGAGAGAAGACCAGAGAGTAAATGGGAAACTGCATAGTAAACAGTATGGATAACATAAACGCATCACTGCTCTCTGTTCCTGAGATTGACAGCAATTAGTGATCATTTCTCTAACTTTGTTTTCAAACTTGTCAGGATTTTAAATCTCCTGTGGGAGCCTTGTGACCCGCCTCATGTTTAGTTAGATGTTGCACAGCAGCAACAACAGGAAGTCGGAGGCTCAGGAACTATATTTTTTGCATTTTTTTAAATAGTAAAGCAAGATTAGCTTTTGTATTTTAAAAATTAGCCATATGTGTAAATTAACAACTGATATTTTACATGTTGTTTATTTGGATGTCATGGGGGCTAATGGATGATTCTGCTAAGGTGAATTCATATTGCCTTTGTTGATTGTAAATATAAAAAAAATAATCGGAGCAGCTTTTAAATATTAAAACTACAATTCCACGGCGCCTGGACAAACTCCATGTGGTAAGAAAGATAGTGTGATGTGAGTGAGAGCTCCAGAACAGCCACTAAAAGGACCTTAAGGTTAGAATGAAGGTTTAGTCTCGAGTGAATTAATGTTTTTCTGACGTACAGCTGTTGGTGGTTAGCGTACGCTGTCAAACATGGCTACAAGAAAGGTGGGTGCATGTTTAGTTCAAGAAGTTCTGAGAAACCTCATCAGCATGTCAGTGGGAGTTGGCTGATTCATCGAGACGTTACGAACTCTGCCAGAGTAAATAATGAGACGTTGGACTTCAAGTGTTTAGCACAAATCTCTGCCCCGGGTCTTTGCTGAAAACACAAAAGTAATGGCAAACAGCCTCTAACAGACTGTTAATCTTCAGTTTCATTCTTGATTTTCATTCAATAAAACAATATAAATTCCCAATGTTTTTGTTTAATTTTCCATCTCATCATTGCCAGTGAAGGAAAACTTTGCTGAGATAAAAATGAAAATAACCTCCTGAGTGAATCTTAGAGGGTTCAGGTACGTCTTTACCTTCATGTCGGCTCTTCAGAGGATCAAAACGTTAACTAAATGGACCCCAACAACCCAAGTTCGGCTCAGTTAAGCTCACCATCTGCATGAGGCTCTTTCCACCCTGTGAGGTGATGACTCGGAGGTCTGGCTTGCGGCTGTTGACCATCTGGGGGCTCGGAGGTGGAGGTGGAGACTTGGCCGGAACTACTTTCCCCAGACTGTTGCCGTTGGAAACAGTGAGGAGGCCTGGGGAGGCCCTGGCACTGGTGTATCCATTAGCTGCGGGGAGACGGAGGTGCGAATGGACAGAAATCAATAAGAAAATCAAACAGGTGAATGCAGACAGTGGGATACGGTCAGTGTGCGCCCTCTTAGTCGTATTATATCGTCCTCCTAAGGCTTCTTTTTCAAACAGTTTTCTGTTCTGAGGCGATAATTCAACGACTCCGGCAGAATAAATGTCTTTGTAAAGCAAATATCACATGGCGTAACTGATGCCAGGACAAATTTATCCCAACTATTACAATCTTACACAGTGTCTCCTCTGTAATATCAACAAGTGCTCTATCCATCCATCCATCCATCATCTATACACCGCTTAAACCTCTGTAGGGTCGCGGGGGGGCTGGAGCCGATCACAGCCGACTCGGGCGAAGACAGGGGACACCCTGGACAGGTCGCCAATCTATCACAGGGCTACACATAGAGACAGACAACCAAGAACACTCTCATTCACACCTACGGACAATTTAGAATAATCAATTGACCTCAGCATGTTTTTGGACTGTGGGAGGAAGCTGGAGCACCTGGTGAAAACCTACACTGCACAGGGAGAACATGCAAACTCCACACAGAAAGATCCCAGGCGTCCTTATCGGGACGCAAACCGGGGATCTTTTAGCTGTGAGGCGACGATGCTAACCACCGGGCCACCGTACAGCCCACATGTGCTCTAATAACAAATAAAATTTTGGAATGAAAAGATCTTTAATAGAGTTGTCATGTCACATAAGAACAATATTGAGTAGTTACTGAGGAACAAATGGGGAACGAATGAGGAGCTAACTGCTAGTTAACTCTCTGAACCCAGAAGCCCGTCAATCATGCCTTTTCTTTTTTTTTTTCAAAATGACACCATTTATCAGAGCCTGAAACTGTAAAAACAGAAAGAATCATTGTGTTTTTATCTTTTCAAAGGCCCTTGAACTACATTCTGTATGAAAAGTTAATCAAAACTAAGCTTCAAACTGCAGTCTTTAATCAAAATCCCTTTATTCTACATGTCTCATTTTAAAAATTTGCCACAAATAGAATGTTTGCATGAAACAAATCTCCTAAAAAAATAATTCTGTGCAACCGTGTAGCCATTAATCGACTGTGACAAATGACAAAATTACAAAAAGTCAGGGGCTTTTCAGCTGAACTAGGCTGAACTGCAGGCTGCGTTTAAACAGAGCAGATAGGAGGCAAGTATGAAGCCAAATTAAAAATAGCAAAATTTATATAGTATGCAGAGTCACCATTTTTTCCACAGTATTGGTAAAAATGTTGTACATGTCGATTCTGTATTGTTTGTTAAACACTCAAAGGACTTTACATTGGAGTTTATATATTTTATATATTAGCCGTTTCAGTGGGTTGTCATATCATTTGTATGCTGATGACATTAAATTATATTACTCATTCAAACCTGAAGAGAGCAACAAACTATCAATTTTAAATGATTGTTTGCAGGCCATTAAAATCTGGATGTCTGACAACTGCCTTCAATTAAACACGAGCAAAAAACAGAAGCTCTTATACTTGCCCCCCAAAAAGGATTCCACCCATTAAGCAGCATATTGGGCCATTAAGTGATTGTGTTTAACCCTGCCTTAGTAATCTAGGTGTGTGTCTTGACCAGTCTCTATCCCTAGACAGCCATGTCAGCCAGTTAACACGCTCTTGTTTTTTCCATTTGCGCAATAAAGCTAAACTAAAATGTATGGTATCCAAGGTGAAACTAGAGATGATTTTACCTGCTTTTATCTTGTCTCGTTTAGATTATTGTAACGCCCTTTTTGCCTGTTTGAGTCAGTCCTCTCTTAACCGCCTTCAAGCAGTCCAAAATGCAGCTGCTCGCCTTTTAACAATAACAAACCGGCGATCCCACATCACCCTTGTCATATCCTCTCTTCACTGGCTCCCGATCACTTGTTCATTTTAAAATATTGGTGCTAACTTTTAAAGCTTTGCCCGATCAAACACCCCGGTGTATCGCCGATCTCCTTCACCCTTATGCCCCAAATAGAGCTCTCAGGTCTGGCCAACAAAAAACTACTTACTGTTTCACAATCCAAGTACAAAACCCGTGATGACTGTGCTTTTCAAGTTCTCGCACCGAAGCTGTGAAATGCTCTTCCTCTAAAACTGAGATCGGTCGACTCCTGTGAAACTTTTATGTGGCAGCTGAAAACGTTTTTATTCAGACAGGCTGAATAGACCAGTAGCTGCTCTATTCTATTCTATTCTGTTTATTTTATTTATTGTTTTTTGCTGCTCTGTATCTTAGCTGTTACTCCCGTTTTATCAGTATTACTACATATACTTATATTCTTACTGACATTATTTCTGTTTTTATCCTTCTACTATTATTGATTTTTATCTGAGAAAGATGCTATATAAATAAATTTTACTTACTTACTTACTATTGCAGTGAAAAATGAGCCCACAGTAAATAAAAACGTCACAGAAGCATAAAACTGCCCAGAAACTGCTTGGAGTTCAAAGGGTTAAACATTAGCTACTATGTTTGTGCATCCAAGAGTCACTATTTCTTCCTTATCTTATGATAAAATACCCTTTTGTGTCCCTTCGATTAAAGTTGAAGTTACTGGGTTGGCTACTGAGCACAGAATAATTACTGCATCATTACCTGTCCATTAGTTGTCCTCATTTGTTCCTTGGTAACTACTCAAAACTGTGTGTCCCTTACTGTAAAGTGTTACCCATTGTCCTGAGCCAACATCTACAATAAACAACTGAGAAAAATGAAATGTCAATTGTTAAACACTGATCTATAAAGCTGACTCCATGTTAGAGAGAAAAATCTGGGAATCCCATTTCTGTATTTCTGTTGGTGTTGCTTGTGGTATCCCCTGATCTCTACAAAGTACAATCACAGACGGTGCAGAGGAGGAGAGGAGGAATAAACACTCCAGTACTGATCAGATAACAGAAGAGTACTTGGCATGGAAAAAGAAGAAATAACCAAAAGGATAAAACTCAGGATTTGAACAAATATTAATGCTACTCACGGACTGGACTTGGACATCCTCCGTTTGAATTATTCAGATCGCCTCCAAGAAGAGCACCTATTGATAAAAGAAGAAATGGTGTTTCTGAAGAACTCAAGCAACATTAGAAGCTTTCACATTTTCAGAAATATATCATAACGTAATATTTTTTCTATTGTTTGTGATGAAAGCTCAGAAATTAGGTATTGAACATTTTAGCAGCGTAATAATAATAATAATATAATTTAATCTTTATTTATCCCCTTGGGGAAATTCTACTTCTGCATTTAACCCATCCTACTATGCATACAATTAGCAGGAGCAGTGGGCTGCCGTGGTGCAGTGCCCGGGGAGCAGCCAATGTACAGGCATTGAAGCACACTTATTACTATAATAATCTAACCTTTATTGATCCCCTTGGGGAAATTCCTTCTCTGTATTTGACCTATCCTATTCAAAGTTAACCTTAACTATACATACTAGGAGCAGTGGGCTGCCGTGGTGCAGCGCCCGGGGAGCAGTCAGGGGTTAAGGGCCTTGCTCAAGGGCCCAACAGTGGCCGCAGTGGGATTCGATCCCCTGACCTTCTGATCAGTAGTCAGGGGCTTAACCTGTTGTGCCATCCCTGCCCCCCAAAACTGCAGACATATTTAAATTTCAATGATGATCAAATTAATAAATGTTGTGGTGTGAGAGTACATTTTAAATTCTCACATTCTGGTAAAAGTGACCAGCCGGCCTGTATTGTTCTCATTTATCTCATGAGTATTTAATCTTCTACTCCTTTTCCTTGTTCTTACGTTTGCTGTTTTTCTAACTATGATGCTTTACTGCACCTGTTTGGTAGAATTTCAGGAGTAAATCGCTTCACAAATTCTACGTTACAAATAAAACCTTGTCATCTTGGATTGTAATTCTTCTCTTCTCCCATCCTTATTATTTAGTTCCTACAGGTATACGCTAATTAAAATGTAACACAAGAGTAAAAACATCCAAGTTGTAAAGAGAGTGCAGTAAATGTCACACTGAGCAAATTAGTCCAGAGGAGAGAACATGCTCTACTGCCTGAGGACTTAATCAGCTTATTATGCATAATTATATGAAGCTACACACGTACAGAATCTCCTGAAGTCTGATTAGAACTGATAACCATACCATAATCACATCCTCGAGGTGGAAAACACGACGAGGAGTTTAAAGAAAAGAGACGCTTGTTTTAAAGTAGAAACATTCCTGCACTGAGGATCGTTTACTGTTTGTTCCTGCTGGTTTTTATCAGTCTGCAGACGACTCCGGTCTCAGCAGAAGATCAGTCCCTTACCTGCACTGGCTGGTCGCTGTGGCAACCCAGGAGACACCGTATTTCTCTGAAGAGCCGGTTGCTGTGGCGACAGGAGGTGGGTATCCGTGAGCGACGACGATGTGACGTAGGAGGTAGTTACCAGCGCGTTGCCAGGATTACTGAACTGCAGTGTGCTCTGATTGGACGCCTGGACTGTGACTGGCATGGAGAACGTCTGGGGCGGAGCGGCCGACTGCTGCGAAGTTCAGACAGTTTCACTTTTAGTC
Source organism: Chromis chromis (assembly GCA_900302755.1). Lineage (NCBI taxonomy): Eukaryota > Metazoa > Chordata > Actinopteri > Pomacentridae > Chromis > Chromis chromis. Next base: position 10,115 of record OMNN01019492.1, read on the forward strand.
CTCAGCGCACAACTTGCACCGCTACTTTGCATCAATCAAAACCAAAATATGTACTGTTTTTAAATTGTTTATAGTTTACAGCAATACTTTATTTCTTAATTTGTACTTAGACCCCAATGTACGGTAGCCCAGAAGGGTCAACACCACAGCAAAAGCCAAAACATAAATGCAAAGACCACAACGGAAGTTAACCCACAACGGAAGTGCGCAGCGGTAAGTAATGTAATGTAAGTAAAACGCTGCTGCTCGATGATTGTGATTAATGTTGTTATGTGTTTTCACAAATCAGCAATGTTGGTCACCGTATTTTACTTACGCCTCATTAAACTCTCCCGTGATCAAAATAGTTTGTCAGAAAATACTGTCCCCCGAAAACAAAGCCTGTTCTTCCGACTGCTGCACACTTCCGTTGTGGGTTAACTTCCGTTGTGGCCTTTGCATTTTTGTTGTGTTTTGGCTTTTGCAGTTGTGTTGTTGCAAAATTTAATCATCTGTTCCTTGTTCCATTCTCAACATTTCCTGAAAATGTCATCAAAATCCGTTCATAAGTTTTCAAGTTATCTTGCTAACAAACAAATGGACTAACAGACAGACAGACAAATGCCGGCAAAAACATAACCTGCACCGCTGCGCTTGGCGGAGGTAATTACACCAATGCAAATACACATTACTGAAAAGATTAAAAAAATAAACTTGTGACGAAGACACTGAGGATAATATTAAAAAAAATAATAATAAACTGCTTGGTGCCCTCTGGCGAATGAATGTGAGGACACACTGTATATGACTTAACTAATTACTAAACTAATACTATTTGCTGCTATTGACACATCTCTGAATGCGCTGATAATATCATCCATGTTCATGTATTTTTAAGTTAAGTAGACTTTAGTTATTTGGTTCACTACTAGTTTTGTTTTTCGATTGTCCTTAAATGTCTTGGTGAACAGATATGAAGGTCTGAGTGACAATCCTTGATGCAAAAAAATTAAAATAGCCACTGACAGATACAACTGAGTATCATCTGCATATAAAGTAAAAAGATTGACCAGAGAGTGAGAGGCTTTCCTCTTTAAGAATTCAGAATATAAATCTATGGGGGAATTCCCACATGTGGTGGTTGTACACATGCAAACATATGTCACTCTTTATAACAGCTAAATTGGGAAACATCCAGCCAATCATATTGTTGCATTGACTCAAGTGTGATGTTGTGAAACTGTGCACATGTATAGTATAAAAAAAAACTTTAAAACCTTATATTGGGGCAAAGTTGCCAAACTTTTTAAGCATTATTTTTATCAGATTTGACTGGTGTTTCGATACATGCAGCTGTGGCTCTCTCCCCATTAATTTAGATAGGAGCCTGATGTTGTTAGCCCAAAATAACTGCCTGGGAGCGTTACCAAGATGACCTGACTTTGACTTGAAGTCACTTAATACAGGAACTTGGTTATACTCCACTGTAGACGTGCAGAGACAGCTGTGGACAAGCATAAGTGTTGTTATTATATTACTTTCTACTCTGTTTAGGGGATGCACAATGAATCTCTGTCTATTTACAGACAGTCTGCACGGTCATAAAAGATCTGACCCTAACAACAATAGCCTGACAAACAGTGCAGTATGTATGGAAAAACTGTGGCCGTTGAAGCTGAAGCAAAACAAGCTCATGTGACATTTGCTGTGAAATAATTTTAAGGCAGCAATTGGACAGGATTTATGTTGGATTGACTTTAAAACGTTACCTCCCCTTAAAATTTACCTTTATGGCAGAATGCAACAGTAGCTACATAACTCTTAATATAACTGTTATCTCTTATGAGGATCAGCAAATATCTGTGGTTTTTAAGAGGTCACAGTGAAAAAAGTGTGAAACAACAACTTAGAGGAACTTCACACTTGCAGCAGTTTCCTGTAGGCTCTTAAGGCAAAACAGAACAACAGGCAAATGTCTGACCAACAAGTCAAGAGAGAAGCAGAACAAACTGTAACAAGAAAATACTCTATGAAATATGAGAGCATTTAAGTCGAGTTTAAATAACTTACTCCGTAGCGTTTGAAGAGAACATCCAGGTCCTCTGTGGTCTTACGATACTTGTCATCATTAAGGGGACTTTGGTCAATTGAGTCTTCGCCATCCGGCTCTGGACTGTCACAGCCGTTGAATCCTTTCTTTCTCAAAGTCTAAACAGAAACAAGAATGAGAGCGAGTAGTGAGTGACGCAGTCAGTGTAGCTGTTAGGACCACTCTTAAAGATGTGCAATATGTGAGGGAACAGGACAAAGACAGAAAACAGGGTCCTTCATGGATGCTGCATCACCGTGTGACTCATGAGTTTCTTCGTATTTTATTTATCTGTATTTAAAATGTTCCAGTAAATTTAGCTGGAAGAAAATCAGACGTCACCTTCTGATGAAAAGTATTTATAGCACCTTTGATCGGAGTGTCCAACTCTGAGACAGCATTTTCATTAATTATAACTACTTTTCTTTTTGAAATTCAGTGACGCATCAACTGCACTTGCGATTAGGTTACGTCTGATCACACAAAGGTAATATTTCAAGGAACTTTGTACTCTTGTTTAGTTTGTCACCCCACAAAAAACGAATGCAAACTTCTTGGAAATGTTGGCAGCGAATGAATCAAAACATAGTGAAATGGTGACTACATGTTTGCACCTTCACATCTCACTGATCCTGCTGTTTTTAGTGAAACATCTAATCCACTCTCATTGGCAAAGGTCCCTAACGAACCCCATTGTGAGAGGGAAGGACCTAACGACTCGCATAATGAGGTGAGGGACAACACTCACCCAGCAGACTGGAGTTTCAGTAGTGTTAATGGCTCCTGAAGAGTATAAAATCTGGAACTCCCAACCAGTCAGTTTAGAACTGATGAAGCCTTTTGGATGAGAGGTGAAACGTCTTCCAGCTAACTCAACCAAGTCTAGATGCTACGATTGAAACTACGAGGATAGCCACGACCTGGATGACTGAGAATCTTCACAGACATCTAATCCACTCACTTGGCTACATTTTTACATATTACATTAAATATACCTGTATTATTTAGCATATAGCTTTCTAATTGTCACTGCTGTTGTTAAGCCCTGAGAGTCACACTGGTATTAATAAAATTAAGTTGTCAGTTGCAATAAAAAGATTGTGTTGTTTGGCATCTGAGCTCTGTTTTAAGGGTACATTCTCTGTGAAATAACATTTGGCAAAAGAGGAACAAAAGCTTTCAGATCACATAAAAATCTATCTGAGTTCTAGTAATTGATTTACCTCGATGATATCTGCGTTGGTCCTGCTCTCATGTGGCTCGTTGTACTCTGTGTATTTGAGCAGGACCTTGTCCATGTCAGTACTGGCATACTGGAACAGCTTGTTCGCGTGGTTGAAGATGATCAGAGCAATCTCGCAGTCACACAATACGCTCAGCTCGTAGGCTTTTTTCATCAATCCAAACTTTCGCTTTGTAAATGTCACCTGAAAGAAAAAAAGTGGAAAAGGTTCAGAAAAGGCAAACAGGGGCAAATCAAACTAAAAAAGCTTTATGAGTTTTTACGCCTCAAGTTTCTTTCTCAGGGTTAAAACACTGCTATTGATGTAAATACAACAGAGGGATCTTGCACGGGCCAAGAGGTCTAGACATACAAATCAAAATGAAATTGACAATTCAGGAGGAGACGGAGCTGATGACCTGCGAAAAAGATTTCAGCCGCCAAGTGATGTAGAAAATATATGCAGTCACATAACTGACAGACACATTAGGTAACAACAGCAGACACGATTGATTTTTTTCCCCCTCTTCTGCAATAATAATAGTAAATAATAATAAAGAGCCATCAATGAAACACAGTGGAGTCAGTTTTCAGCATCAATACTGAAACATCCTTGTTTTTGTGGTCCTTCATGAGTCATAATTATTATCACAATGAAATAATAACCTTCAAACTCTCTGGTTTCTAAGCAATATGCAGTCCCTTTCAATTGGATCCAATCAACAGCTTTCTCGCTTGTTCATAATGTTCATAATTTTCCTATTTGTTTAGCTCTGATTCTCTGATGACTCACTTTTATTGTATCAAACTTACATCTGAACAATTTCAAAAGCTAAAAGTAGAAGAACAAATAGATTTTAACTTTAAAATTAACAGAAACTATTTACTGATTTCTGTCAATTCATTCCAATCTACTACTGCTTCTGCTACCATTAGATGTGATCTTATCTGTGACACTACGTAAACAGTGCTTCAGTGACACTAAATTATGCTGCACAAGCATTCTTTTAGTGTCTTGTGCCTTATCAGTTTGACTTGAATAATTTCTCTGATGATTTATATTGGAATTTGTGCAATATTTATTGTATGATAGGTTCCAGGATCTGGTCTGTCTGCAGAGTTTAAAGTCAGAATGACCAGTGAGGTTGAAAGGCATGTTGTCTTTTTTTTTTTAAAAACTATTGCGCCATTTATCAGAGCCAGACTCTGTAAAAACAGAGAGACTTCCTGATAGTTCTTGCACTCGCTCATCTGTGACACATCATTCTGACGGGAAACTTAAACAAATCTAAGTTAGACATTGTAATATTTCATAAAGATCATTTTATTCTACATGTCTCATTTTAAAAAATGACAAAAATCAACTGTTTGCTCAGATACAGTAAAAAAGACAAATTCTACACACCTCAGAGCAACCATGAAGAAATAAGTGAATTAGCTGCGTCAGTAACGTGCAAACATTTTGAGATTTTTTTTGGCTGAACTGTGGCTGAACTGCAGACAGATAGGAGACAAGTATGAAAACAAATTAAAAGAATAAGTAGTAAACTAGAGCAGTGGTTCTCAACTGGTGGGTCGGGACCCAAAAGTGGGTCGCAAAGCCATTTTTAGAGGGTCGCAGAAGCAAAAAAAGTAGTGGTATAAAATCTTTTATTTTAAAGGATGTGTTTCTTATGACAGTTTGCTTTCAATAGCAGGATATTTAGTGGTGGTGACCCCAGTAGTGACCCACTATTAACCTCTAGATTTGGCTCTGCCAGCTTATTGGAGAAATTTATGCTAAAA
>OMNN01019506.1:0-12115 GCA_900302755.1 Chromis chromis
GGCCAAGATGTTGATTTGACCTCCAAACTCCTAGACCTCATTCTGATCAAGCATCAACAGGATGCAGTGGAACAACTTTGATTGACAGAGGCCCCACTGCACAACCCACAGTACCCAAAGGATCCACTGCCAACATCCCGGTGCCAGACCCCATAGGACACCCTGAGAGGTCCTCTTGTCCATGCCCAATAGTTCAGAGAATTTTTGACCACATAAGGGGGACCAACACAATATTAGGCAGGTAGTCATAATGTTATGCCTGATCGGTGTATGTATGAATACAAAGCGACATGGAAGAAATATGACTTTTCTGCATGTTTAACCCACATCTAACACACTGCAAACATAATGTTTTATACTTCCAACACGTATTCAAATCCCAACACACCATCGGCACACCCACACAGTTGCTTTCAATTATTGCAGCCCCTTCTCAGGAGTGTGTGGGCATGTATGGACTCTGCTTTGATTGCCATCTCGCTCATTCTCCTTTCCAATTGGTGCAATTGGCCTCATGCATGAGTGTTTTCTTAATTCTCTCTCATATTTATTCCCTCACAAAGCTGTAAATTAAAATAAGCAAATCCTACGTGGGATTCATGAAACGTGCACCGATAACCAAGTCTGTTCTTACCCACCTGAGTATTTTTGATGAATTGCGTTTGATCTTAAATTGGATGTGCATACCAGACGATTTGCAATTAGCAGAAGGAAACACCCCAATAAACCAAAGAAGAGCAGCAGACTTAAGTGCCATGGGCAAACCACAAACCAATAAGCCACCGCAGGTAGTTAACAGGCAACGGTGAGCTCAGACAAAAGGAGAAAAGAATGAGGGGAACAAAAAAAGCAAATGCCATCAAAGGACACTGATAAGAAAAAATAACTTTTATACTGCAAAGATAGAAACTTTAGTTAATGACGTTATGCTCAGGGAAAAATAAACTTATTTTCAAGTATGAGCTGTGGGGTCACTGGCACAGAAGAGCTCCAAGCATGGCAAGAGATCACCAATGCATTTGATTTTGTATGTGCAGAAGAAAGAACTCTTCGTGAAATAAAGAAAATAAAAAAATTTTCTTCTGAAAATAGCTGCAAAAAAATGACTGCCTGGCGTATTAACTGTCAAAACAACAGAAATGGAGGAGGGCATGGGAGCCATCGCTGGAGAGATTTCTCTGTTGGGGGTGTAGTTTGATATTCCACCAGAATGTGATCTACCACAGTCAGGAAACCTCCTGTCAGCACCAGACAGCATATCTCCGGATCAACTAAGAAGATCTGATTAACCACATTTAGCATCTTTAAAAGCGATTAAATTGGTTTAAGCTCCTAAGTTGATTTCCACATTAAAAATCTTGAATTATGTTTCTTCTATTACCTTATAAATGCCCACGTTTGCTTTGAGCTACCATTTTAAACCAAATGAAATATACATATGTATCAAGGGTCTTTATTTTTATTTTTCATGCATCTGGCTTCAGTGCACCATCCACCTCTCCTGGATCATTAAGACGATTCGACCCCAGCAGAAATCATCTCAGAGTCTGTCTTAGAAAATCAAGGGAAGATGTTATCGACTGGGGGCCACACCATGTTTCATAAGCCATGTAGTGTAGTAGGTGGCCCCGATCACCTAAAGTAGAAGGTATATTTATGTTAAAAGGTAATGGACTGAGAAACACATGCTATGAAACATCAGGATTAGACAACTGCCGTCAAAATGGCTGAACAGGTTTGTGTGTTTGTGCATAGAGCTGCAACATTAAAAATTACGACATGAATAAATAATTGGAGAATTGGAGACGTAATTTGCTTTATCATCAATATTTCACAGGATTGAACACTTTGTGTACATTGGGTTATGTGTGGCCTATGGCAACAGTTTTTAACATCTGAGACTGTGGGCCTCCCCTATGACAGAGTTTAGAAAAACATCATGGATGCCCATCGGATGATATTTATAATGATACATTCTAATGCAGTTGTTTGATATAATTTCGTACTATGCAAAAAAAACATTAGAAAAAACTATCCATCCTGTATTTCTTTCTTTCCAAACTCTGGGAAAATGGGAAGAATTCTCTGATATACCCATATGCCACAACATTAAAACCGCTTACATAATGTCTAGGTTTAGGGATGGAAAAAGAAGTGACTCATTAAGTTCAGAGGTGTCTCAATGAGTCATTCAGCAGCAGGATGTCCTATACAGAGTCAGAGGATGGTGCAGGTCACAAACACTACATGCATTTCAGGCATACAGTGTTAGAGCTATTCTATGTGACCTTGTTTTGTGGATAATGTAATAACTAATCATTTCTTCAATTTAATTTACTGAACCTCCTCTTAAACTGCATGGAGCCCCTCTGGGAAGGCTCACCTCCAAGTTTGAAAACCTCAGGTCTAGGGCACTTTTAAATTTTGTTCCCACCTAAGAACAAGTGGGAAGGACTCGAGTTTTGGTGCATGCCACAAAAGTTTTATAAATTGTTTGCATTTAAGATCAAATCAGTATGCACACACAATTAATGCATGAATTTAGTGAATTCTTCTGGTTCCAGGTCTTTTTCAGCAGAGCAACGGTCCAATTAGACTGATTGTGTGGATGTGCAGGGCCTATAATGAACTGGATGTCAGTGGTTTCATGTAGTTAAAACCTGTTCAAGTATACAAAACCGTGTAATTAAGTAACTTAAATGGCAAATAAGGTCCATACTGCAACACCGCAGTAGCAGAATTAAGTTTATTATTGTTTATTTTATCATAGCCAATGGTTTTTTAAAACTCCTCTCGCTTGCAGTAGCAAAAACACCGTCTGTTACTATCACATGTTTGTTTTTGGTTTTTTTCTGCTCCATGTGCTTTTTTTATTATTATTTCAAAATGAAACAGCCTTCTGGGGAATTACTGCACCCATGTCTTTCCAGAGGAATATTGTCCATATGAGCTTTGCTGAAAGTCTTCTTTAGTTATAATTTTGTTCTTTTTCACTGGGGGAAAAAAAAGTCACTTGGTGAAAACATTAGCTTCTTACCAGTTGGCACAACCATGTATTTATCTGTCAGCTCACAGTCTTTTTCAATCATCGGCTTGTCTTTGTTTTGTACATTGAAAGAGACGTTTTGGCAGTGGTTTTGTTGCCAGATAGGCACCAGTGGCGCAGCAGCAACACAATGTTCTCTCGCCAGTCGTAGCTCATTCTCCAGCACTTTGAACAGCATCTCCTTTGGCCGTGTAAGGCAGAACTGGACAAATAGGATGGAGTAGGAAAAGGAAGTTAAGAGAAGGCATAAGCTGGTGCAAATGTGGATGGGAAATTCATTGTGTTAATTAGGTTATAGACATTATTAAATAATCTCTAACAATAAAACCAATTGATCCACAAGCTGCAAGATACCTGCAGGCTTATACTGTATGAGATATATGCTTCATTTGTGCTTTTTTTTGCTGCTCCGCTAAAGACAGCTTTATAAAGTGTACAACCAAGAAATGTGCAAGTAGCTATTGTTCATTTATAGCTTAATAGATTAGAGTCAATATGCAGGTGTTGCTCCTTCGACGTTGACATTGATTTTCAAAAGCCATGCATATATTTAGGCTTCTTCTCACATAAATAGCAGAGTAATAATTTTCCTGTGAACAGGAGACAGTGGTGAATATGGGAAACCTTTGATATCATAAAAGACTAAAAACTAAAGCTATCAGACCAATCTGAATTGGACTTTTAGATCATCCCTCTTTGGCTCAATTTACATGCTTTTAAGTTACATGGTGTAACTGCTCTGCTTGTATCAGTGGGCAAAGTTGGCCTCTTCTCTGGCTGAAAATAGGAGGTTCACATATCCGGATCAAAACACTTGCCTTGGCCTCCTGTTCTGATGTGAGGAACCTTGGATAATCCTTCCTTTTCAGTTAAATTCAATTCACTTTATTTTTCTTCTGGGGGCAATTTAAGATTCTTTCCTATCACTAACCACATGACTTGGCAGTAGCAGGGCAGAGGAACTATAAATTGGGATGCAGCAATTATTGCAGTTAATAACTTTACTGCAGTGATGTCAAAATGCCTACATCCTTTGGTATACATAAGCCAACTGCAGTGAACTTTAAACCATTTACATGTTGGTGCTCTATAAAGATATACTTGAACTTTTGCTTTCATCACTGTCGACTTTCTTGCTATTATTGTCACCATGGGGAAGTAACCTTGTTGTTCCACTATGAAGATGAACTTTTAGCATTTAAGCTTTCTTCACAATCTGCATAATGGATTAACTTTTTTTGAATGAGTCTCACCTTTTTGATTATTTCCATTATTTTGCAGTGTCGCAACAGGATAACCATTCTGCAAGAGATCTACTGTAAATACCCTTGAGTTGTAAGTAAGGACAAAGCAAAATCCTACTTCCTTGCTTTTTGACATGAGGTGCAGAGCAAAAGACTCGACTACAAGTAGAATTACCATTTGTGTGTCAACTGAGGACAACTAGCACGGTGCTGTTGTTTAGTTGTATGGTAATGGAACTGGCAACTGTTCACTTCAGTCTAAATTATGTGTATATATACACTCATCAGACACACCATTAAAACCGCTGACAGGTGAAGTGAATAGCATTGATCATCTCATTACAATGGCATCTGTCAGGGGGTGGGATATATTATGCAGCAAGTGAACACTTTGTTCTTGATGCTGATGTGTTGGAAGCAGGAAAAATGGGCAAGTTCAAGGATCTCGGTGAGTTTGACAAGAGCCAAATTGTAATGGCTCGACAACAGGGTCAGAGCATCTCCAGAACAGTCCATCTTGTGAGGCGCTGCTGGTGTGCAGTGGTTAGTAACCACCAACAATTGTCCAAGGAAGGAGAACCAGTGAACTGGAGACAGGGTCACGGGTGCCCAAGGATTATTATAGAGTATGGGGAGTGAAGGCTGGCCGGTGTGGTCTGAACTGACAGAAGAGCTACTGCTGGACAAACTGCTGAATACTTTAATGGTGGCTATGATAGAAAGGCACTGAATATCACAGTCCATTGCAGCTTGCCACATATAGGGGACAAGTCCATGCTGACCCCTGCACTCAACTGAAAGTGCCTACAATGGGCATGTGAGTGTCAGAAATAGGCAAGGGAGCACAGTAAAGAGGTCTAATGAATCACATTTTCTTTTACATTATCTGAAAGGTTTGGTGCATGCAAGTCTTTTGCCTGGGGATGAGATGGCAGCAAGATGCAATAGGTGAAGAGGGCAAGCTGGTGGAGGCAGTGGAGGGTAATTCTGGCGTTCAGTAGAAGGGACCTTGACACATATCATCTATTTAAACATTGTTGTAGAGAGAATTACCTGAAGGCAGTGGCCTCTTTCAGCAGGGTGATGCTCCCTGCCATGCTGCAAAAATTGTTCAGGAATGGTTTGAGAAGAGTTGAAGATACTGACTTCACCTCCAAATTAACCCAGATCTCTATCTTAATTTGTGGGATGTGCTGGAAAAACAAGGCCCCACTTTCCATCATTTTGGTGCCTCATAGAACAGGATGCCTTCAGAGTTCTTGGCAATGCCTCATGGACTGTTGAAAATGCACAAAGGGGACCTACATAACATTAGGAAGGTGGTTCTGATGTTGTGGCTGGTCGGTGTGCACTGCAGCACATATGAGTCACCCATATATCACACAGCTTTGCAAATAGTTTTCTTCTTCTTTATTCTTTTCTTCTTCTTTTTTTTCTATCCGTTGTCTAAAGAAGAGCGGCTTGAAGTAACCTCTGCTGAGATGTACCCGGCGAGCCAGCAGGGCCCACGGAGCCACCAGAGTATTAAAAGTTTTTATATGGAAAACAGTGGGACCCCCTGCTCAAGAACAATCACAAACTTGAAACAAACATGCATGCACACCCCGTCTCTGTGTAGAGTCGGTATTCATGCATGCAGGCCCCGTGGTCTTTATCGCGGAGGCCTCATCCTCCATCACAAACATCCTGCTGAGATCTCCGACCAGCTCGTCTAAGGCTCTGAATTCCCATAGCCAAGCAGAGGAGCAGCGGTGAGAGAGCAGACACAGCCGAAATAAGAAATGAAGGCCCACACACACACATACAGGAGGATACACAAACTCTACTACAGAAGAAATGATAAATTGGGGGTGTTGATGTTCTGGAGCCAAAGTAGCTTTAAAGTCCTATATTTGGTTGTAAATCATGTGATTAATTTGAGTTTACATGAGCGGTGCTTGTGCTTCATATTAGCGGTGTACTCTTTAGTCCCTGTGTACCACTGACTTCACATCTGCTCAAAAGCCACCTGCTGTTTTTTCTTTTTTTTTCTTTATCCCACAATGCAACTTTGTACTGACAGTACCCGACTTGTGGAGCTCTGGCATCTGGACGGATGAAGGAAGGAAAAGAAGGAGGAATGGAAAGTATTTGCTCCAGTAATGGGTCTGTTGTGTCCCCACATGCTCTTTTTCTTCTTGCTGGTGACTAGAGGAGGCATGTGTTGCGCTGGGAGACAGATGGTTTGAAGCAGATTTCTTTTCGAGACAGGATGGAGACGGAGGGAGGTAGCGGGAAATGAATGAAATAAGTGGGAAGGCAGTGGGAGAGAAATAGAAGTGAGGAGATTATTGTCTGAGTCCAGAGCTCCACGCTGGAAATCCTTTTGATTTAAAAACACAAAGCCCCGGTGGTAAATCTTTTGTGTTTTTAAACAGGATGAAGAATCAAAAAAGGTCACTGGAACTTTTGGAGATTTTTTTCTCAAATCAGCAATGAATATTCAACAAGCTGCGCTGCCTGGTTATGCTGAGACACGGCGGTGCTTTGAGCTACATGCGTACACTTGCCCACAATGACAGTGCTAACGCGCTAATGTTTAGTGGGAAACATTCTCCATGGTTGCGTTTTAGCTTTACGTGTCAGCATGCTAACATTTGTTAAATTAGCGTGGATCACTAAAGCTATTACAGCTCATCTTACAGGGTTGTGAGTATCCATACCAAATACGTAACAATCCAACCAATATTTGTATAAATTCTCTGCACATTGTTGACATTAGAGGAAAGGTCAAGGAAGAGATTTGCATCCAATTTTGTGACAAATTATCTTGTCAGTGTCAATATTTCACTGGATAAATGAGAGCATTGTCTGGTTGGTGGTATTAATGGAATAGTCAGGTTATTAACCAAGCCATTATTATTTTTATATGTGTACAGATGAGAATAAAGCAAAAAAAGGTGCCACATACAATGGAATTTATCGGATCGGCCACAAATTTAAAACCACTGACGGGTCTATAGGTCTATAACATTAATTATCTTGTTACAATGCAATGTTTTGATGGGAAACCTTAGTTCCTGGTATTCATGTGGATGTTACTTTGACATGTACCTACACATTGTTGCACACTAAGCATACTTGCCATGACAGCAACTTCCTGCAGCTGGACAATCCACCCTACTGCATAGAAAAACTGCTCAGGAACTGCTTGAGGAACATGACCAAGAGCTCAAGGTGTTGCCTCCAAACCTCTCCAGATCCCAATCTGATCAAGCCTCTGTGGGATGCACCCGATCCACGAAGGCCCCACCTCCATAGAACTGTTCAAGATTCACATTACAGTTGTGTTATAAGCTCAGATAAAATTTGTGGCACTGAATGATCTTTAGTACCTTTAAATACACTGGCCTAGATATAAATTTGCAGGTGGAAGTACATTAATTGCGTGTAAGAAACTGGGACTCTGACCCTCCTGGCATTACCAGCCAGACCTATGCCGGCCATCAATAACAGTAGTTTCAAATGAAAGGTGCTAACTGTTGCCAAACTGAAAAACTGCCTTATCTAGAGGCGACCACTGGCCACTATCTCCCCGATTCATTTTGCAAGCTGCACAGCAGGTTGTTTCGGTCTCCAGAGTCACTTAATCGTGCTCTCATTTGCTGCATAAGTAAATGACATTTCTATGCTGCTGCTTCCTCCCTGGAGGTTGTTAAAATGGCACCCAGAATTATTTCCACATTTAACACTTTAATTGAGCTGCCATGTGCTCCAGAAAGAGTTTCTCCTGTCTGCCCGGGAAGCTTTGCTTTGGTCATCCGTCTTGCGTTCTACAGATATCCACAGGTTTGTGAGTCTTTGACTGAGGGGACTGAATGTCTGACTGTGACCCGTACTGCCTACTGTAACAGGGTTAATTGAATCAGTAATCTATTTACACTTTGCCCTCAATTACTCACTTAATCAAACGCTGAGTCACTGTGGAATCCAGCTACCACTCAGACAGACTGCTAGTGCCTATTGCATTCAAACCTGCTTATAAAAATGTTAAAATTAACTGCACTTAATGCAGTCATTCTCACACTTAAAGGAATTATAAGGTCACATGAAAATAACTCTGTGTTGCAAATTCTTTCCACATTTTCATTTCTACAAATTAAACGTACAAAAAAATTTAAATACTCCTACTTTTGAAAAAAGAAAAGGGGTCACATCGTAGTGCACACAGCCTTGAAGCTGCAGAGTTATCAGTCCAGTAAGCCCCAACTCGCTGACAGAGAGGCAGAAGAGGCTTGACAGGGTATGTCAGGGCAGCAAATAAATGTTTGAATGGGAAAGTGGGCCCAAAGAAAGGAAGCATGCACAGGCAGACAGCCTGACACCACCCAGATAATGGAGCTGCCAGAGCCTCTCCCACATTACATCTCACCTCACCAAAACACAATCGCAAGAGAACACATCCACTTGCACATGCAGACATGGTCCCATACACAAATCGGCACACACAAACACAGACGTGTCACATACACTCTCAAGATTTGTATTGAGCTTTTAGATGGATGAGAGCGAGAAAGCATGACCAGAGGTGGATGGATGTTAGTAGAGGATGCTTCATTGATTAGGGGCTAACGCATAGGGCTGCACTTAAAAACCACCTCTCCTCCGTGTACTGGTAATCTCTCCTGTCAGCTCTTAGAACCAGGCTGTAATTTGATAAATCGCTGGGCTGAGATGAAGTGAAAATAGGCTTGACAGTGCGGGGGCCTCCCATCCTCTCCGATCATCTGATCCCTTTTTACAGCACATTAAATATAGAGCCCTTTTCTTCCTTGGCTTCATGCTAAGAGACATACCAGTGATTTGTGTTGCCAGGGGAAGAATGGGATAGGATTAAAAATCAAGAAGATGTGCTTGTCACAACAGAATGATGGGGAAAAGCGTACGCCTCTAGGCACAAGTTAAATTGTTCCGAAACAATTCCAAACAGTGATCCACCACCTTTGACCAGTAGTTTGAAATGGTAATTTAACACATCATCAGAGTGCTGTTTTTTTTTTTTTTTTTTTTACAGTGTGTCTCCTGTGTGTGATGATCAAACCAGGGAAGGATGATACTTTATGTGTTTGCAATTAGGAGTGAAAATGGAGATTCATATCCATCCATCCTGACAGCTGTGGGAATTTGAGCTTCTTGGCCATTTATCCAATAGTTGTTGACACATTTCACTCCAAAAATACACACATCAACCTGCTTGAGGAAGTTATTAGGATGAACCGGAAACGTCTACAGAATTTCATAGTGATTCATCCAATAATTGTTGAAATATTTCAGTGATATCCCGATAGACCAGTATTGCCATCCCTGGAGTCTTTCTCTCCATTTGTGTTTCCTTTCAACAGTATGTATTGATGGTTTGCCTCTTGTTTGTTTGTGTTGTTCGTCTTCTTTCCATGTCCTCATGCTGGTCATATCTCTTCCTCTCAGTTCATTCTAATTATATGTTAACAATCTATAATTTTGTCATACTGTAAATCTACTCTGTTGCTTTTCTGGATGCACAAAATGCAACAATCAGCCATTACAGTAAAACCACTGACGGGTAAAGTGAATAACACTGATAATTTCCTGAGAGCTTTGGAAGTGAAGTAGCCTCTTGGATGAGAGGTGAAACGTCTTCAGGAACCTTAAAGAGAAGTCCAGTTGCTTTTTTCCGAAAGCTCTTCATGACCTGGATGACTTAGAATCTACACAGACATGCAATGTTCATCTGGGAAACTTGTACCACCTACTTTAACATTGTTGCAGACCAAGCACAACCCCCTTTCCCATGGCCAAGACACTTTCCAATGCCAGTAGCCTCAAGCAGGACAATGAACCCCAAAAACACTGCAAAAACTTCTCATAAACACCTTGAGGAACACAAAGAAGAGCCCAAGGCATTGACCAGGTTCTCCAACTTCTCTAGATCCCAATCTAAGGGATGCATTGAAATAAGTCCATCCAGGACTAAAAGGATCCTCTTCCACCTTTGCAGCGACAAACCACATAGGACACCCCCAGAGATCCTGTTTCAATGCCTTAATAGGTCAGAGCTGTTTTGACAGCATGGGGGATACCTGCACAATATTAAACAAGTGGTTTTATTGTTGTGGCTGATTAGTGTAATGTCTTTCGAGCCTGGAAGAGAGATCCCTTCACGGGTGTTCTTTATTTTCACTTATCTGAATCGAGGGTCTAAAGAGTTGTATCCTATATAGATTCTAAAGCTCCTTGAGGCAAATATGTAATCTGTGACACTTGTGTATATGAACTTAAATCAAGGTTAGTTTGATCAAATCAAATGCAAATTAATTCATGTCAACTATGTTTACTACACTTTTTGATGATAAATGAACTGTCACTCATTAAAAAACAAGCCAAACATTTTCTTTTTTTTCAGCTTTTCACTGTCTTTTCTTGTTGTAAAAGGAAAATGTGATGTGTGATTGTTGCACAGAAAGGAAATGAAAACAATTGCTAGTTGCAGCCCTAATACAATGTAGCGTATAGTACTACAACTCACAAACCACTGCCTCAGAAATGACAGTAGTGTGCATCAATATTGTCTGACAGTCTTGGAGAAAAACGGAGGAAGAAAGGAAACTTCCAAAGCCCTTAAAAGGTCAAGTTGTTGCAAAGGTATTGCTTCATATTGCTTATGTTGTACAGGTGTTCCAGTAACAACTGTGTCTACGTGTGGTATCTTTGTCATTGTAAAAGGGAGCATGGTGTTCTCTTTCTTATACACAATAGCAATATCTGGACAGCTTCAGGTATTTTCACTTCATATCTTTCACTTTAAAGAAGTGCCATTTGGAACGTACAATGCAACCTTGGCCATTGTAGCAGTCGTAATCTTTGCTGGAGCTTTTCTCCAACAACACCTACTGTTGCTGCTTGTGCTCTAAAATCCCACAAAATGTAAACATGCAAGATATAGTAAGTGAAAAGGTGTATACAGCTTGTGTAATCCTGGTAATGCATAAAAGGAAAACAAAATCTGAATGCTAACTGAAGGTATTTTCTGTGATAGTCATATGTGTTTATTTTAATATGCACCGATCAGGCATAACATTATGACCACCTGCCTAATATTCTGTTGGTCCTCCTTATGTGGTCAAAAATGCTCTGAACCATTGGGCATGGGCAAGAGGACCTCTCAGGGTGTCCTATGGGGTCTGGCAACAGGACGTTGGCAGTGAATCCTTTGGGTACTCTGGCTTGTGCAGTGGGGCCTCTGTCAGTCAAACTTGTTCCACTGCATCCTATTGATGCTTGATCAGAATGGTAGGAAGTTTGGAGGTCAAATCAACATCTTGGGCCATTGTCATGTTCCTCAAGATGTTCCTGATTGTTTGATGTTTTTGCCATGTGGTGGGGTGCATTTCCCTGCAGTGGTAGGCCAGTGACTGGGTGTCTAAGTCTCATCAACACGGATGCCAAAATCCAAGGTTTTCCAGCAGAACACCACATAGTACCAATATGATCAATGTTATTCACTTCACCTGTCAGTGGTCATAATGTGGTGGCTGATCGGTGTATATTATCAATGCAGTAAATGTTATTTGTGAGGCATATTTGTTATGGATACTTCACATAAATTCCCACAAAGTGAGGTAATACTATTGCTGCAATAAACGGATTCTCCTACTGGGAAATGTAGAAAAAACTAAATAGAATTAATTAATAAAAATGCAAAATAATAATCACACGTCTAAAGACAGCATATTTATCTTCGACTGTTCACATAATGCAATGAGAGAAAAGATAGTTTTTAGCCACTGAAGCCTTTTGTTAGAAACAA
>OMNN01019512.1:0-13954 GCA_900302755.1 Chromis chromis
GCCATCACAAAGCCCTGATCTCAATCCTATAGAAAATTTGTGGGCAGAGCAGAAAAGACGTGTGTGAGCAAGGCGGCCTACAAATCTGACTCAGTTCCACCAGTTCTGTCAGGAGGAATGGGCCAGAATTCCTGCAAACTACAGTGAGAAGCTTGAGGAAGGATACCCAAAACGTTTGAACCATGTCATACAGTTTAAAGGCAATGTTACCAAATACTAATGACATGTATGTAAACTTTTGACCTTGAAGAAAAGCATAAAAAATTCTCTCTCTCATTATTTTGGCATTTAGCAAATAGAAATAATTTTGGTAATCCTAACTGATCTAAAACAGGAAAGGTTTAGTCTGATTTATTGTCAGACAGTGAGAAAAAAATGGTAATGTGTCTTTTTATGCAGTGTATGTAAACTTCTGGTTTCCACTGTATATGCCTCATATCCCACCCCTTTATAGATGCATTAATACTGTAACAGGAAAATAAATATTATTCAAAAAAATTAAATATATGGCTATCAGATCTAGAAAAAAAAAAACAACACGTAAAATGACACACATATATAGACACACACACAAAAACACACACAGACCCACATCAATCAATGCTGCAGATGGACCCTTCCTTCTATTAATAGCCCCTGCTCCATAAATACCTCCCTTCCTCTTTCTCTCTGCTGCCAGAGGTTAGCTTGGGCTGATTAATTTGACCTTGGCAGTACGATACCACCCAAGAGGAGGAAGATGAGTAGAGTTGACGAACAGAGTGAGTGACAGAATTAGGTGCCTGTTAAACTTCTGGAGCAAACAAAATCTCTCTTACAATTGTTTAGAATCGCTAAATGTCGATAGTGTGACAGTTTCCAAAATGTTTCTGTTTTTTGTGAACTCAAAGGCATGAACATCTGTGTGTGCTGTGTGTGAAAGTCATTTGAGAACACGTCAATACAACACAATAAAGCCGAAAGCAGAAGAGCCATTGGACGATCAATACGAGGCAAGCGTTGTAAACTTTCCTCTAACCATGGCCTTGCACTGTGATTGGGTGCAGGCAGCCACTTAGTTACAATGTCTGGCGGCAGGCAGCCCGGTAAATACAGAGAGACAACCAATTTGAATTCAGAGCTGCTACACACTGCCATTTAAAAAAAGATGTCATATCTGTTTCTCTCTTTCTTTCTGTCTCTGTTGGTGGTGATAAAGGTCACATTTTATCCTGCATCACACAGCAGATCTGCCTCAAAACCAACCACAGTAAAGGCTAGAGAAAAGATAAAGACATTAACTGATGATTTACCCAAAGTCAAACAGGAATTTCTTGTCAACTGGAATATATTTTTTATGATGCAAGATTAATTCTTTTATATAAATGTATAATGTTTGTTGGCATTTCTGCCTTTGTCGGACAGTTGGAGACAAGAAATGTCGGTAAGGAGAGCAGGGGAATGACATGCAGGAAGGGTCCAGGCCGGCTGGGAATCAAACCAGCAACCATCAAGGCTTCTGCACCCATGTAGGATGCACACTAACCACTCAGCTTTTGGGTCGCTCTGCTTCAGCTAATTCTTTACAATAAATTCCATATGGTTTTCTAATGAACCCTGATATCACTGCAGCTTGAATCTCTGATGTCTCCCTGTGAAAAATGTTTGATATGGTTCTTTCAGATATTAAATTAAAATATAATCAGATAATAAAATATTAAAACAAATGCTTGTCAAAATCCCGCAGATATTATCTGTTGAAGTAGCAAACCAGTCACTGCAGATTTATCTAAAGAACGCCATCATCTCTCTAAGGCAACGGTAAAAACACTGCTTAATGGAGTATTTTGTATATGAAAATGCAAATTAAAATGTTTCCACTGAATTTGGGAACCTTCACATTCCATTTCACTACAAGAAGAGAGGCCAAAGAAAACTCTCCTTGGCACAAGACACATGCATGTTTGTGAGGGTTAAATCTCTGTACTTTGGTTTATTAAATGTTTGACACACCTGAACAGCCCAGCTGTGCTTCAGGGTGCAGCTGTTTTGAGCGCAGATAGACATTTGGGACTGAGGAATGTTGAAAACAGCTCAGAGACAGATTTGGATTTAGAACTCTTCTCTGTTTATAATAAGAGGTGACAAATCTCACATGTATGAATAGATATGAAATGAATGTCATTAATGTGTACACGTGCTGAGAGAATCGTTTCAGTAGCAATATATTGTAAATGCTGCTGAGTGAAGATCCAAAAGCTTAACAAAGGCAGTTTCCAAACCTTGACACCGTCGACATCTTGCAGTTAGACTTACAGAAGGGATTGCCAAGTTCCAGAGTAGGCTTTTAATAGTGGTGTCGAAAAACAAAATGAAGTGAGGCAGAGAGGCTAATTAAGAGCTGACATGCCGTTATGGTGTGACATTAGGTTCTTTATATGGGTTTATCCTGCTTGTGAACAGGAATACAAACATGATGACAGCAGAGAGAAAAAATGTATGTGCTTAAAAAAACAGCTTAAAATGTATGTTGCAGTGAGCATATTTTGTTTGTTCACATAAAGATTCCCCAAGGATGTCAGCTCAGCTGGCGCTGATTTACCATAACTGCTGCTCTTACTGTATGTGTGCATGTTAAAATGCTTAAAATGCTTCACTTAAATCCCTGCGCACGTGACACTAGAGTGAGTGTTTCCACTTCACGTTGAGTCTCTTCTGTTTGTACCTAAAAAATCGTGTTCACCTCGTGGCCTCTCTCTTCCCCGACACGTCCTCCTTCCTGTCATCCTGTCACTTGCTGCCCTCCCTCGAGGTGTCATAACCCTCCGTGGAGCTTTTTCTGTTCCCGGAGAGCAAACAGGCAAAGCACCAGCCAGACATCGCTGCCTCCTGTTTCCTGTCATCTCCTCAAGAGACATTCTCCAGCACAGATAAATATGACAGAGAGATGTGGTGAAGAGATGGCCAAGAATGGAAGGAAAAGAAGAGAAAGATGTGGATAATGCCAGGGGGCAGGGGGTGGTCAGGTAGATGAGTTGTGGTAAAACGCAAGAGAAAAGGACAGATTGGAAAGAGTAAAAACAGGCTCGGGATGAGAGGTGGTCAGTGAGGTCAAGAAGAAGCGGTGACATAAATTACAGAGACAGATTGGACTCAGGTCTGGAAGAGATGGATCTTCTCGGAAGAAGGAAAGATTTTTCAACCACTTATGGTCTGTCACTTTGTTATGTTTTTCATGTCTGGTTCATCTTTTATTCTGAAAACACGTGTGTTTTCAGAATGTGCATAAATTAACCACCAAAAACAACATGAACCTAACAAATAACTCTGCGGGGAAGTATAAATCTATAGTCGACGAGGGAGAACAGAGAAGGAAGGAGGAGGAGTAGGGTCTATTCTTCGCTCCATTTAGGGTCTCTGCCTCTCTTGTGGGGCTGCACTCCAGCTTATTTCCATATCCGCTGCTAGATAACCTGCCCAGAATGCATAAACATACCTGATTTATAATACCTCTAAGACACAACTTCACAGAGATGAGGAAAGCCTATCATGCACTGGCATCCACCCCAAGGGCAGCTCATTCACATACACTCATCCTAAAGGGAGAGCAATACGGTGTGAAATGAGGGGGATTTACACCCAGGAGTATAAATACTTCAAAACGCGCATGTGTATTAGTATAACTGTGTACCTACTGGTCAAATATATTTCTCTGATGTTTTTATGCTTACATAAGTTCATTAAGTTCAAGCCATAAATTTACTGTAAATACACAAAAAGATCTGCCTGGAAAATGGTGCATATTAAGTAGTATGGATGTACAGTAGGGCGGTTTCAGATTTTCACTATACAATTATCTTGTCCAGAACAATTTATGATAACAATAATACTGTGAAAACTACAGAACATTCAAAAAACAAATAATGCCTTCAGCCAAATTTAACTCTAACTTTGTTTTTTGTGTTTTTTGTCCCTTTTTCTAACCAATTAATTACACGACTGAAGGGAAGTGGAGAGTCTGTAAACATAACCGTACTGTATGTTGCTCATATGCTGGAATATCAGTCAGACAGTTATATGTGACAATATGAGACTTTCAAAAAATCATGGTTATCATCAATATGGGTTAATCATGACACCCTAAATGTACAGTATACAGAAGTATGCCCAGGGTTTGGAAGAAAAAATTATACAGCAGCGTGTTGTTGTCCTTCCTTCTGTAGGTGTCACGTAACTGACAGTAAGAAGAGCAGTTTTCCGTGTACACAGCCATAACACTCAACTCTGGCACACTGACATAAAACAATAAAAGGATGAAAGGCTAATGAAACCATATCAAGGCCACATGGTCACTGTGCT
Source organism: Chromis chromis (assembly GCA_900302755.1). Lineage (NCBI taxonomy): Eukaryota > Metazoa > Chordata > Actinopteri > Pomacentridae > Chromis > Chromis chromis. Next base: position 4,339 of record OMNN01019512.1, read on the forward strand.
GTGTTATCTCATTCAGGCAGCAATCAGGATATGTGGAGTGTTTTTCACTTAAAATCAAAGCAGCATCCTTTAAAAATGAATGCACAAGGATTAAGAAAAAAACACATACACACAGCTGGTGATTCCTTCGTTATCCTATCTATGGCCCGGAGCTTCAATCTCTAAAAAAGACTTGAGTGGATGTCGGTCTCTTTATTCAGGGTCTCGTGCTGAGCCGCTCTCTTCCTGTCAGGGTTGTGTTGCTCTGTTCATCAGTATAGAGCCAGGGAGGCAAAGAAAGGGGAAGCATTTCACATTTCTCCTCTTATCTTCACAGCTGCATTTTCAGGGTATCACCTCGCTATCACCTGTGTGCGGAGCACAGTTGTATGCCGACTCGCATACGTGGCTTGTCTTGTTGCCTCTTGAAGCTCCAGTACATTTCAAGCCAGTGACCATGAAAACAGAGGGTAAAAATACCTTGGAGGACATTCTTGGGGTGTATTGGTTTACTAGGAAGTCACGTGATGATCAAACATCAACATTCTTCATTGTGACGACCGTTGACAAATGAGCAAAGGCAGAGGTGCACAGTCACTGCTGAGTGTCTTTAAGACAGTACAACACAGCACATAGTTATCTTTGACTCAGAGTCGTCAGTTCAGAGTTCAACAGGAAAGCCGAACAAGTCTAAGTTTATGGATATGAAGGCCAGAATTTGTAGGCACCGTGATTTCATAAATAGTTTATAGCACTGCTCTTACTTGCTCTTGGCACTAAAGCTGCATTCTTATAGTTCTTACTTGACAGCTGCTATTATTAGAGGCCTGTGTAAATCAAGATTATTTTTGTTGGGTTTAGTAGTCCATCAACTGTATTTAATTCAATTTCCGATTTTGACAGTGGTACTTTCAATTTTTAAGCTGCTCTATGAATTTTTTGTTCAATATACTATAACGTCAAAAGTCCCCATAATAGACTTTTTACAGCAGTCTCCTCTGTGATCCAGATGATTTCCCTATCGGACCCTGGATCTGACCTTCATAGCAGTACACAGAAGCAGAACAGGAGTGCACAACCGATGCTGCATATGAAATTATGATACAAGATGACAGCGTTTCCTTTGGCAGTCCATCATTTGACTTCTCCTGTTCATCTCTCTTATCTATCTGCCTTTCCCCCTCCTGCTTTTATCACATTTGCCGTTTCATTGTGCTGTGTTATTCCTTTTTCTACCTTATTTATTCCTGCTCCCTGCATCCATCTCTGTCTACCTCTTTGCCCTCAGAGTCAACAGATATATAGTGGCGAGTGGGTTCAGAGTGCCTTGTGTGGTGAATACTTGCATACTCGATGAACCCAACCAGATTTTAATGAGGCAGTGGCATTTCCACTAAAGTTGCTCTTCATTAGGGCTGATGTCAGATCACCAGAGAGGCTCTTCAGTGGTTCTCTCCTATTACTGCTCTCTGATGCAGGGGGAAATGACCCTATCGTTACATGCTCAATCACCGGCTCCCTCACCTAAATGGGTTTATCAGTAGAGTGGGTGGGTGCTGGCCAAAATATGCTTTCCATTTTGTCCCTACTTGGCGCCATCCACTAACAGGACAGATAAAAAGGAACACTATAACAATTTATGGAGCTGTGGGACAGAACAGGGTGAGCGTTGACAAAGCACAGTCTAGCAACATTAGCGCTCTTACAGTTAAGCCTAATGGGACCACTGTAAAGGCGGTAGCAATGAGTGGAGAACCATAATGAACCAGACACGTTGTGTGGAATGAATACTAATGACTTCATCAATCTAAATAGCAACAACGGCTGGAAACAATACAATACTGGACCATGCAGGGCTTGACAACTATCATAAACAGTAATGAGATAATTTTTGATAACTTGTAGGAAATTCTGTCCTGTCCGGCCTCCTTTATAAGTCTGAGGAGAACAACAGCCATAGAATCCGTGGCCATGTCAAGGACAATGTAGCAGGCTCTTTATAGCTTACACAGTGGATGATATTTCAGGGCCTTCAACTAAATAACATCTTTAAGACCACTAAAGTCCAAGTGATAGATCAGAAGAAGAACCAGTGTTACCAACAATATTGTTTTTTAACAAAGGTGTGCAAAAATCTGTCTGGATAAATTAAAAACCCTGACATTACACAGCCTCCAAACAAGTATCTAGTTTCTAAATCTAAACTGACAGTTCCTTTAAATCAAGGCTTAAGATTGCTGCTCCCTGTAATTAAATTAAATGTGGAACAATTTATTCATATCTTGCCCTACACTGCATGGTAGTTTGCATTCTCATCATTAATCTGCTTTCCTTTTTAGCTTAGTTTTATCTTAGTTTTTATTTTATCTCTTTGTGTGTCTTTTTTCATTGCCTTGAGTTTCTTTCACGACTAATCCAGTCCTTTTATGTTTTACATAAAGCACTTTGAGTTGTCTTTTTTGTTGAAAGGTGCTTGCCTTGCCATATACCCCTGCTGTTTACCTGCAAGGACAATATGCTGCAGTGCAGTACAATACATAACAAGGTCTGTGAGGTTGTAGTGTTTTGTGTTCTCACCAGTACTGAGGAGGACTTTTGGAAACGGTGCAGCAGATTTTTCTGCACCAAGCTGAGACGTTTGCCTCTGGCCTTCCTGAGCAGGACACTCTGCAGCCGTGCTGACGGACGCTTTTTGGGCCACAGTCGCATCCGGTGATTGTCAGGCTGCAGCCACTGGCAACAGTACGGACAGATCAAGGTGTTCTGAATCAGGTTGGAGATTCTGGACTTCATTGGGGCTGAGAAGAGAAGAGAAGAGAAGAGAAGAGACACACAGATGATCTAAAACTTGTCTGCAAATACTTTGGTATCATGCATATTGTTTTTGAACAAAAGAAACTCAGGTAACCAAAAATTGTAGTGTACATATGGGTGAGAATGACAAGTTTGCTTACAAAGGCAGAACAATTCTCTGCTGACAAATTCAAAATATTTGTTACTCCTAAAAAACATTTTGCACCCTCTTGTTTGTTCATTCAATGTCTAGACTTGATAAGTCAAATTATCAGCTTTGGGGAAAAAATAATAATTTTCTTCAAATTGATCCCTGAGCAAACGCCATGTTATTCTCTTAGGAACCAGTCCTTTCATTATTTGATGAGAAAACTCAGAGCAGTCTAAATGGCACTACGGCTTACTGATGTGATTTCGGCTGGCATAGGTCTGAGAGTATGTGTATGTGTGTGTGTGTGTGTGTGTTTGATCCCACCCGGCAGTCTGCTATAGACAGCTGGCTGACTGTGTGTTTGGCTGAGGATTTAGTGAGTTTTATCAACCTTGACAAGCCAGTGACAAGGTCCTACTTACTACTGCAGTCTTCTCTACGTGGCTATTACGCTCTAGGGCATCACTGATGAAAACATGCAAAAATGAAATTAACTCACCGTTGGCATTCAGAGGCGGCTGCCTGGGGAAGACAAAGAGAAGACAAGATCAGACACTTTGAGCCGAGACTTCTAAAACAAAAAAGTAAAATTAACTGGGTTTAATCTTAAAAAAAACAGTAGTACAAAATGAAGAAAAGCTTTAATAGTCACATCTTCTCTTCAATAGATAAAGTTTGTGGTTCTCGAAAGCACTGGAGAAAAGCATGTAATGCTCTTCTCTATTTGCATTACAACAACTCCTTTTATATCGAACTAATGTAATGAGACATAAAGTGAAAAGGAACAAACATTTGGACAATTTTTCTTTACTTGCAAAAAATAATTTTTGTAATGTGCATAAGATACATTCGTGCAAACAAACTCATTACAAGCTGGAAACATCAATTTAGAAAAAAAAAGCTTGTCATGGACATCTCTGCCCATTATGTGTAGTGGAAAACATGCAACCGGAAAAGCAGATAGGTCTCTCCCAAACAATATAGGGCAACTCTCCAAACCATTTCAATCACTTCACCCCCCCTACATGGATGCCTCCACTTTTGGACCACACACAATGAGATATTTTAACTAACACACAGTTGAGCCCTGCTAAAATTAGACCTGGGCTTAAATCGATGGAGGGATATTTACTGTCCGGCAGCACGTGTGGCTGGGACAGAAATGGGGCTTGCTGTTTATAGAGACAAGAGGGAGGGAGTGCGAGGTCGACTTTAATCTGGAGCTGACCCACGGGCTGCAACTGCTGTGGTGTCTGGCGGCAGGCAGCGGTTTGTTGACATTCACCACTTGTATTCCCAAAAGCGCCATATGTGAGATGGTGCATTACACTGCTGGATGATTCTGGATGGAGCTGGATGTATTGCAGGACGAGGACAGATTTGCAACATATCTCTCATCAGTCATCCCACAGTCTGAGGCACTGTCCCTTGATCCTCCCCCAATTTAATAATCAGTGACTGGATTAAACTGTCAGATTATATAGAAGCCCTGTCAGAAAATACTGGAAATGAAGTCAAGCTGCATGAGTCCAGTGTGGTGGAGTGTGACTATGTAAAGGACTGATAGTGATTCATGGACCTTGAACAATCCCAGAAACACTTAGTTGTTGAGAAAGCCATGTTATCATTCTTAGCCAATATAAAAATCCCCTTTAGAAAGTTAGCAGGTTTTGAATACATTCCTCAAGACAGTTGCTTCACTACTGATAACAAAACTCACTAAAGATTCTTTCTGGCTACATAAAACAACATGTTCTGCTTTTCTTTGACATACGATGAAAGCAAATCCTTTGACAAGGCTTCTGTTAAAAAACAACTCAATGACTTGAGTGTAGAGAAGCCAGATTCTTTTGTCGAATTTTCTTTTTCCAGTCTCCCTTTCCACTGATGAGCTAGCTCTCAGAAACTGTACACCACAAAGACCTCTTCCACTGCACAAATCTGATTAACATACTTTTCATGCATCTCCTTTTAAGTGCAGACTTGGTTGTGGTGATGAACGCTGAAGATATGGGCCCTACGCATGAACTGCTGACAGCTGGGATACGCTATTAACAGAGTCCTGGTGGATGCAAAATGGATGGAAGCTGGGTGGAGGGATTATGTATTGGCTACAATAATGTAATTAGAGACAGAAGCGCTGTCTGGGGCAAAACGCACAAACTTAAAAGCATTGTGAACATTTTATTGCTACCATCAGGGAAAACAGTACAACTGCTGGCGTATCCTAAAAAACCTGCACTGATGTTTGCAACTTATTTAGATATCTAGGCACAGCAACCTGGCACAAGTAGCGCTGTGGTCAGTGTCAATCACTGAGCTCTCTAGATACTGTGTCCCTCTATAGCACAGACTGGCATGGACCCATTCATCAGCTGGACATGACAGAGAAAGAGGCCAGCAGGTGCCTCCCAGTCTGGCGCTCATTTGTACAGGCAAAGATGGTTGCTGGCTCCTGCTGAGAAGGGAGTAAGACGAGAGATGCAGTACGAGAGGAAATGAGAGCAAGTGGTGGATGAACGAGGTGAGAGCAAAGAAGTCTCGAATAGGTGGTGGCAGACGAAAGGAAACAAGGCGGTAAAATGAAGCTGAGAACGGTCATGATACGCTGTTCATGACAACATGAGTAACACGATACAGTGATTCTGCAACACTCTATATGATATCTACGATACACCACGATATCTGTGGAAGGAAAAAATATGTCTAAAATGGCAAAAAGCAGGAATTATGTATTTATTGACTGCAGTGTGGTGCCCATGTATGTATGCTATGATTATTACTCAGTTTTAATAACGTGTCAATTCAATTAATTAGCTTTCCGTTTTGCTTCTCCCTGCTTTATTCTTCACCACTTTAGTGAACTTCATCCTCATTCATCTGATAAATGCAACCACAAGTAGTGATGAAATAGTGACTTTTAAGTCAAATTGGTTGTGGGAACCTGTTGATTAAACCCCTACAAACCCATCTCTGTGTATCAAAGTTACATATTTAGTTCTTATCTATCAAAATCCAACTTCAAATGGCTTAGATGTAACTCTACATTGTTGCTGCCTCTAGAATGCTTGGATCTAAGCAGCCCCTCCCACTTATGGCAGCTGGAGCACACCAGCTCACCTACAACTCTGCTCAAACACTGTAAACCTAATCTACACGATTGCAAATATTATTGGAGTACTCAGCCATACATGTTCGTACCAGAAACTGACCTGACATTGACACAGAAAGCCCCTCTGCAAGTTGACCGGGTTGTTTCCTTAGGTTTGTTGTGTGAAATCACAATCATGTTTTTGACACTATCGTCAGTACACTGCTGTTTCAAGGTGGGGATGCACATCCATGGTGTTGACTGCTTATTTTGCTCATGATATGTCATCATGTGACATTAAAAAAACACTTTATGGACATATTAACAAGGGAAAAAACATGATTTTCACCAAAGGGGCTCTTTCATAAAAGTATTTGATGCCAGTGTATTGATAATGTATCACAAAAGCAAATGACATGATGTCTTACTGTATTGATATTTTATCTTATCTCTACTTATGAGACAGATGAAGGGTGCAACTGAATCAAAGCACCTGCACTGTTTTAGAGCAGAAATAATTATTTGATTCAGTGATTACTCAACTGAAAGAAAATAAGCTGGCGACTAGTTTATAATCGATGAATCATCTTTCAAACAACACTCGTTCCAGCTTTTTTAATTTGGGGATTTGATTCCTCTCTTTGACATATGATAGTGAATTAAATATCTTTAGTTGTTAGCCTGTAGATCACATTAAACAGGTGCTTTGAAAACATCAGACTTGCCTCTGGGAAATTGTATGAGATTGCTATTTTAATAGATTATACACAAACAAAGAAAATATCCAGAAGATTAGTTGCTAAAGGAAAATCATCCCTGGCAAAAATCTTCAGCATTATTGTTTTCCCCAAACTAGGCTTCAACTGAGTGCCAATAATATTGGTTTCTATTGAATTATCATTGTTTTATCTATGCTAGAGTAAAAATGTTGGCCCCATGTAAAGAAAAAGAAAAAAATACCCAGTAGCACTTGAGGCTATTTAAAAACCAAGTCACCATGCCATTGTTTGCAGACACCAAGCATATTTTGGTCATCAGGCTCTAGTTACCAGACACATAACTATGATTATGAACTTACCGGAAAAAGCTTCACTGGTCTGGCAATGTGAGCGACAATAAAGTGACGTCAGCTCAGCTCACATACAAGGACAGATACAGTCACACGAAGCAAGCCCCGTGTTCAATAAATACCAACCCCACTCCCCTCTCCCTCACACAGAAAATAGCCTACTATACCGTGACAGAAATAATTCAATGAAAGCCTTTACCAGGAGTCAATACTGATTTGTTTTTGCTCAGCAGTAACATAACTGTAACTCACACACTGACACATTCAGTCATCTTCGGTCTGACAGAAGGTGAAGACAGTGGCAGGAGGCAGTAACACCATCTCCAACAAATATGTGGAGTAGTGTGTATGAGTAATGACACGCGCCCACGAAACAAACACTCCAGTGACGCATGGGCCAAAACCATAACTGGAGAAAGCGGAGACAGTGGAAACCCCCAGAAGAACACGGAGAGACGGTTGCGGTTCCTCTGGACTAAAAACATCAACACACGTTGACCACATATGTCAGCCATTTGAAAGGATGCTGACAAAAACATTTCCCCTCACGTCTCAGATGCAGTTTGATCACATGTACATCCAAGATATGTATCTGAAACATTAATTCTAAACAGTCATTTCCTTCCTAGTAAGCTGCATGTCATGTTATCCATCTGGCCGAAGATCACTTAATTAGCTCACCATGGTAAGTGTAAATTCTGGCTGTGGCTGATTATTGTGTTTTCTCTGCCAAGCGCTTTGGCATAAAACCAGTTAGGTCTCACAGCCAGTGGTCCAAACATTTAGATTTGTGTCTTGCCTGCTGGACAGCTGGTCATAGTTAAATGTGGTCAAAATGTTCTGTAAACACCACAGCTCATCAATGCCAGGGAATCTGGGGAACAGATCAATGTGTTAAACTAGCAGTGGGCTCACACACATCCGTAAAATGACCCAGACTGGGGTTCCGCTACTAAAACCTCTGTTTTTGTTTCCATTCATGGTTCTGCCCACAAATTTCCTGGCTCAGGTGAAAGTGAAAACAAGCCCGGGGATACGGGGACATGGCTGGAACCCAGCTCCACCACAAGGCTCCACACATGCACGCACGCTTTTACACACTTTAAATGCATTAATGCCCATTTGCACCATAATACAGCCAATCTGAGCACACTTTCTGTACACCTATAAGTGCACATGACCTATATGCACACACATTTTCTCTCTCTTTCTCACTCTCTCACACACACACACCCACAGTCTAAAGGCTTAAGAGGATTTCTCCGGAAATTACTTTCAGCTTTCACCACAATACGGCAATCACCACTGTATGGAATACGCCACCAGAAGCTGCTATTTTTGGAAAAAGAAACAAAACCGAATCGGTATTGTGTTTTATTCTCAATGGAAAGAATTAACTAGAGGAATCTAATCAGATAAAGACAGTCAGTACCCCAGGAAAAACCTCTGCATGGGTCTGTTTAACAACCATGCAAGGGACACAAGAAAGGAGAAAAGGCTTATAGACTGCCTGGCTCTCCTACCCAGTGATTAGAGGGATTGTTTACGCCTGCACCACTTTGTTTACTTCATGTTGGTCTCATTTTTATGCTTGTTAAGAAGGTGCTGCGGCCTCACCAATAAAATCCACTTCACTCTGCAACTACATGAGACTGAATGGCAATAGAGTTATACTGAAATCATCAGTTACAACCACTCACACATGGCTCGAAGACCTGGCCGCTACACCTGCACATGAGCGGCCACGAGACTCTCAAATGGCTCTTGTCCAGCTTCAATAAGTCACTGGTGTAATGGGAATGTCAGCAGGCACGCTACACTCCACTGGAACAATACAACACAATTCAAACAAGCAACAATATCTTGATTGTGGCACCGCTGAAGACAAAAGGAACAGCCCATCTTGATTATTGACTCTGGAGGCACAGATGCAATTTTAAACCACGGTGTCAGCTGAAAACACAGCAAATAAAAAATAGAAAAATGGGAATGACAATATGAGCACACAATTAAAATGCACACATATGTGGTAAGTTAAGAAAACTGTAAATGGTAACATAGTTCTCATTCACACTACAATTGTACTTCTGAACAATGAGTGGCTCAGATTTTGATTTTAATACATAATGTAAAACTAAACATCAGTTATAAAGCTACATTTCTTTTTTGGTTATAGGATACAATTATGAATTGTTTTGTTTTATTTTTTATAATATTTAATATTATTCAATGTCTGATATACCACATGGTATACAAAGAAGAAAATACTGACTGGGCTTATATTTTTTAAACAGTATAAATTTAAGTTGGTCCAGTGGAAGAGTCTTAGGCGCCATTCTGTGACAAATTAAGGCAAGAAAGAACGGCAGATTCAGCATTAAGCTATAATGCTTAATATGAATTTCCCACAGAGTTAGGCTACCACCATTTTGGCCCAGAAGCCCACCGTCCCCGGTCGAGTTCCTCCACCTAGCGCCTCCGTGCTGCCATTACAACAATAAAGGACAGAAAGCACACCTTCAGCTGACAAAAG
>OMNN01019518.1:7383-27788 GCA_900302755.1 Chromis chromis
GTTTCCCCCCCCCCCCCCTTTGTGTCCATTTGTGTCTTCATGTAGAGCAGATCTGGCAGATTTTTTTTTTCACACTTTACAATTGCAAAGCTTAACCACTCAAACCGCACGGAAAATGTCCCCACACCCTCAAATAACGGTTACGTGTGTGTGTGTTGCTGTGTGTGAAAAAGAGAGAGAGAACAAGGTAAAGAGAGACAGAGAGTGAGAGCACACCCTGATGTTTCCTGTCTCCAAATAAAGACTTGCGTGTGCATGTGCATGTGTGTGTGAATACAGAATTATGTGTGCACAACAGCACGTATCAGCTCCTGTCATCAAAATGTTAAAAAAAACCGCTGACATATATAAATTAATGTCAGTGCAGTCACATACACCCCAATCTATGACACTGCCACTCCCAGCTGGGTGGGATGCAGTTTCTGTGTGAGCCTCAGCGCAAGTCAGATGAATCCAGACAAGAGGATGTACCTTAGAGCCACTGTGCACTTTTTCTACAGCACAAGATTTGTCCAGATTTGATGGCACACATGACAGAAGTGATCAAGTCTTACACGGCCCTGATGCAATGGTGCCGATGTAAACACACCGCTACTGTCACAGTAAACCCCAAATCACCTTCTGTATGATTTCAACCATGACTTCCATCAAATAGAAAATGACAAATTGCTGAGGTTTCATGTCTGTTCACTTCCTCTGTGATTTCTCTCTCTCTCTCTCTCTAGAGAGAAAGAGAGAAAGAAAGTTTGTGCATGTGTCTGTGTGGCAGAGAGAGAGAGAGAGAAAGAGAGAGAGAGAGAGCGAGAGAGGCCCTATCTGTACTTGAACACTCACCACTACCACAAATAAGTGAGCGTGATTCATCACTTCCTTCCTATTAAGCATGAATAGTGCAAGAGCAGAGGGTGTAAACCGAACGCTACAGTTCAGAACACCACCCCTCTGCATGCATGCATGCAAGTGAGCGTCGTACTACGTCTACAACATGAGTTCGTGTGTGTAAGCACACACGTGCACAATTACATTACATTGAGCATTTTTACTTAAACATAAAGTCAGTTTAACAAACCTGCAGTTTGCCGGCTTTTCTGATAACTTAAGTTTTTATATGACAAGTGTAAAGCTTCATGTGTGTTTATGTGTGTTTGTGTGTACGTGCAGGATGTGTTGTGTGTGAGAGTGGGCCTCCAAAAAGCTCTGCTCTCGACCTCTGGTGCCATCTGCCAGTGACAGGGCAGAAATGCAAATCAGATACAGTCAGATAATACACCACGCTCGCTCCTTCCATTAGAGCAGCCTACAGAAATAAACTAGGTCAGACAGACCAGCAGCCAGCTGTGTGTGTGTGTGTGTGTGTGTAATAAGGCACATGCGCCTCTCTTTGTGTGGGGAGACAGCTATATGTGTGTGTGGGGGATGGGTTTTGACTTAGCATTGAGGGTTCATAATATTCTCACTTGTGATACTGCACACTTAACAGTCACGAGTAACATATAGACAAACAGCGGCTCATCCAGTCAGCACTCGTTTAAAGATTTCAGACTGAGGAGGCACTTCTAGGCTGTGTGACAGGGCAAAGGAGCTGGCTGACAAATAAAGGCTCTTATCTGAGGCTGAAATTAGACCACAGCCAGAGCGCAACTGATAGGGAGCGTATTAAACTCTCGAAAACGAACCTCCCGGGAGGGTGATGCAACGCGGAGGCAACGCTGGCGTAATGCAGACAGATGCGTCCTCCTCTCTCATATCGCTGCGACGCCTCTGAATTATGAATGAGGCCCCATGCATCTCTTCAATGCAAAAGGCTTCTTCTCTTCATGCTCACAATATACTGTTTGTTTTCGTTAATGCCTCACGCTCAAACAGCAGCCTCCCGTATTCACTGTTGGTTGTGATAAAAATCTTAAATAAAGGTTCGCAGTGTATTTGAGAGGCAATCTGAAATCCCCTTTGTCTCAGTACAGTCAAACTGTGCACAAAGCAGCTGGCTTATAGGTGCTGATCTAAGACAATTAGATTGTTTGGTATTGCATTCGAGGAGCTGAACTGATTTATGATTTATAGGGATACAGCCATTTTTTCCCATGTCAAATACAGTATTTGATCTGCTAGTTTAAAGCTTCACTTCCTTCATTTCATGTCTCGTTATTCGCAGTACCAGAAATTCACACTGCACTAAAACCTGTCAGATGTAAATCAGGGTTTATTTGTCTAAAATACTCTCATAAATGCACAATGTCGCCTATCACTGGTTTTAAATCCGCTATTGTCGGAAAATAAATCTAGATTCGAAACAAGCCTGTCAAGTTCCTTTTACTCGTTCTATGTGATAAACATGGAGCAATATGAGCTGAATAATAAATGACTGCATGCCTTTCAGAATCATTTCAAACATGGGCCTTCTATTTATAGACGCTCAAACATTTCCTTCTCCAGCTAACTTTCTGTTTTCTTTCTTCCTCCAACCGATTTCAGGCGCAGATTGTAAATTCGGTCACAAGGGAGGGTCAATGATTCTCATTTCCTGCAGTTTGGTCCTCTTTAACAAAATGACTCTCCACTCCCTGAATTCTCTGAAGTTCCTCTGAGATATCTGCAGCTGCTTGTGTGTGTCTGTGTTTGTACGCATGAATCTGTGTGCACTTACAACCAGTTCGTAATGTGCGTGTGTCTGTAAAGGCATGCGAGCATGAAGTTAGACGAAAAGGTGACATGAGATGAAAAGGTTAATATTTTCCAGGCTGGTGGGTGGGAGGTGATAGCTTTGTGTGTTCATGCAGTGTGGGTAGTCTCTCTGTGTGTGTGTTTCATTGTGCATTTGTGTGTATTTTCTGTGTGGGTGAATAAAAAAGTTTCATGTTAAGTATTTCTATGTTCTCAGAACGTGGATTAATTTCAGTGAAGTGAAGATGCTGCAGGAGGTTATGTTTGTATATGTTGCTTATGTTTGTTAGAAAATCTGACAAGGCTGCCAAAAACTGCACATGTGGTGGAACATTAGGTGAAAGGTCAAAAAGTGTGTCGTCTTCGCTGCAGATCCAGTAATTTATAAAATGTCTCTTATCATTAGGAGAAACAAAGCAGAACATTTTTGCACATTTATTATGAATTATTGAACATGCATGTATTGTGTGATTCTCTATTGCTGACTTTTGATGCAAAATTTTGAATACAAAATGAAAACACTGCAGCCAAGGCAAAGTTGTACACTTTTTGAAAATCTAATTATGTAATTTTTTCTGCCGTGTGCCCACAAGCCCTTTATAGATGAACTCAAAAACACTTCATCGACATACCATCATGTTCATTTGACTTGAATTTAAACTGGATTTTGCTCAGTACTATTATTTAAGTGTACACTGCTTCGTCACAATATCTTTTTCATACAACTGAACTTAAAATTTCCATGTATCCACATCAAACCTTCAATTCATAACTGTTCATGAATTGCTCAGCTTCTCTGCTCGGTGTTTAGGCCTTGCTGTTGACTCAATATATTCAATCTATGAATTTCTATACACGCTGCATAAGTAACCTTTGCCTATAGGTATCCCTGGTTGGGAATTTCTGAAGTCGATCACAACTCCATACAAGTTTTAGGGACTACAAGGACCACAGTGTTCACATATTCTGTGTGAGGGCGGACTCAGCAGTGAGAGAGCGGTTGTCCTTGAGGACAGGATGGGAGGACGCCCTTTCATATAATGGTTTAGACAAAGGATAAATGAGTGGAGTAGACCCGCTCTGAGGACAGAGAGGACAGAGAGGACAGGTAAAGGACGGGACATGCAGGGCTGGCATCAGTTTGGCCTGGCCTACAGGCTCAACTCAGTCTCTCCCCGCTACTGCTCTGTTCTCATGAAGTCCCTAACCGGATTTTTCCAATACCAACAGTCCCCCCCAAAAATCCATCTCTATGGGATATTCAGCCGGCATTATTCTTGTCTTTCCTCTGGAAACAAGACATCCAATCTGCCTCTTCACCATTGTCTTCCCACCAGACAGCCCAGTGAATGAATGCTCTCGGCCAAATCCCCCCTTTCCATGTGCAGACGCAGACGCCATTGCCCACAGATACACTCGGCTCTAATTAGGCAGACCGCTGGACGTGTTGCTGGGGGAAATCTCTCTGCACAGACTTATCATCTGGTGGCAGCTTTACAGATTTACGTCTTTTCATCTAGTTTGTGTGGATGTGTGTAAGCTGGTGCTGGGGGAGAGAAAGACAGGGAGATATTTTAGTTGTGTTTGACAGTTTAGTGATGAACACATTCCATACTTCTAATATATGCCACAAAACAAACCCTCAAAGAAATGTGGCAGTGTGAGTGTGTGTGTCCGTGCTGCAACATGTTGCACTGCCTTGCACAGCCCTGCGTGTTCATGCACTTACAGAGTGTACAGTACGCTTCAGATCTACAGAACTTGCTGAGCTTTCCCCTGAGACCTGCGTCATCAGCACCGAGGTTATTTCCTGTAGTTGAAGAGCAGCATGACTCTTTTCCTGTTCTGTGTGTGAAGAAGCATCAGTTTGTCCCCATAGTGCCAGTTTCTTCTTTAGTGGGCACAACTTGCAATGCACACAAGCAGTTAGAAGCATACATTTTTCCCTTACATTATTTCCTCATTCAAGATACCCTAAATAAAAACATGTCTGCCTGGTTTCAGCATCTGAACATGACCACTGAATATTAAACGTGTGAATCTCATCAGACTTTTTAGGTTGACTGTTTAAAAAAATAGATCATTTCCGGACACAAAAACACAAAACTGTCATGGTGGTTATGTTTAAATGTCAAAGTCGCAGTTGTACAGCTGTTCTGAATTAAAAGAGCAAAGCCAATATAGCTTTCAAATTCGCTCTCGGCGCATTCATGGATTATGATTACCACCTGTAGGCCTGAACAGCTCTGGCTCCATAAAAGACAGCTAAATATAAATAAGAAGTTTCAACCTCAAGGAATTAAAAAATGAAGTAGGAAGCACTTTTCCACAACATGCGTGAAATTTTAAATTAACAAATGCATAGTGTACTCAAGGGGAGACATTTCAGATAGTACAAAATGTGGCGCTGACATGCATGCAACACAATTTCTGGAAAAACTTGTTGCTTTGCTTGTTATTTTGAGTTAACACTGTTGTGACCCAATTTCCAAAAAAAGACCCAGGGCATCGTGACTATAGTTAACTAAATCTATGAAACACACAGCATTAATGAACTTCAGCATACAGACAACCGCACAAGTCTCTCCTTTTTCTTTTTTTTTTTTTACCCAAAGAGGAGAGCTGTTACCTCCCCTGAATCATCTCCTCCCTCTTCTTCTGTGTCCCTGGGGAGGCTTTGCAACGCGGCCCCTTCCAGCAGCTTCCTCCAAACAACAAAAACATTGTCTTATTCTATTTTATTTTTTTCCTTCCCTCCATCTCGGTGGAGCTATTACTCTGCCTTATTCTGCATATGACCCGGGGGCGATGGGAGGCGGAACACATTGGCCGTGGATGATAATGCCGCTCCACGGAGCAGAAATCTATGAGCTGCAGTTCTCTGGTGGTGCTTTTGCAGCTATTTGGTTTAGCTGTAGTACAGTAGAATGGAGGGGAGTAATGCTCTCATTGTGGCCTGCTGGTAACAGTTTCATATGATATTATTACATTAAGCATTAGCCCACATAAAACAGAGGATGAGGCACCAAAAAAGCATGCATCTGTGCTGGGAAGATTACGCATCCACTTATTTATCTTCAAACCTAGCAGGTGAAAAAGAAGATTTTACTTCCCAAAATGTGTACTGCATGATGTAGCACAATAACTTTTTTCACTCTGAGAATATATGACTGGTGTGTAGCAGGTATAATGATTACGTGTTTACCAGAATGTTAACATGTGCAAATTGGCAGGAAACACAAAATAGCAGCTTAAGCTAATGGGGTTGCAGTATCTTTAGTTTTGCACACATTTGTTCAAGAACAAGAAATAAAAGAAAAAGATAGCATTGACTCGATGCATCACCAAAGTTATTAGATTTCATTATGAGGAGGGCATGAATGTCTGTGCCAGATTTAATGACAATTTATGCAAATTTCCTTCATAACCACACACGTAAGATCATACAGAAGAAATCACCAAACTCATTACTCTGCATCCTCTGGGGACCAAGAATATCTGTACAAAATGTCATGGCCATCCACCCAATAGATGCCGAGATATTTCAGCCTGGACCAAAGTGGTGAGCTGATCAAAAGACATTACTAAAGCCAAGCTGCTACTGTAAATTAAATAATTAATTTCTAATTGTCCTACAACACCTGTGTGTGTTCGTTTTGCTCTGTAAGTGGGCCACATGAGCAGGCAGCAGCCTGGTACAGAGCCGACACTGGGACTCAGTGGGACTACAAAGGGCTGAAATTTGATGCACATGCAAAAACAAGCAAATCCCACAGGAGTCCTCCTTCAAGTTAAGTTTTTATTCCCCAGCCAAACACTTTCTCCCCCACTTTTTGTTCAAAGATAAATTTGCTGTTAACTACACTTGGCAGAGATCAAACAAATATTTCATTTTTTGGGATGTGGGGTGGAGGTGAGGCATTAATTTCTCACGTTAGGTTCACTGACCGTTTCACTCTGAAGGACCTTTATGAATGTAACAAAGAGTTAACATGGAGGAGTACAAATTTCTTTAACCAACTGTGCAGAGGTTTGCTCGCCTGCATCGTCTTATTTTTATTTTTATTTGCCCGATTTCCTGTTCAGGAACAAAAATAAGACGGGTATGAGTCAGTAGCAGGTTATGCCAGTATAGCAAAGAAAAATGCATGTTTGAAACTTCGCTTTTAAAACTCAAGAAACACGGGTGCAGCTAATCCAATTAAATTACATTAAAAAGGAATATAATCACTTTTGTTTTGTACTTTCAGCTGTGGGTTGCAGTTATTACATTTTATCTACTTAATTTTGACCAATCCTATTTTAGTATTCTGATAGATCAAGAATTCTAATAAATACTGTTAAAAGTTTAAAAAGTGCATTTTGAATTGAGTTATTTGAGCAGAGGTTTGAGTACATGTGGCAGACGACACCAGAAGAAAAAACATTTTATTGTATTAATGGAACCCCATCAGCAAGATCAAAACCAAACATTTCCAGCAGACAAAGAGCAATAACACCACCTAGTGGCACATATTGAGTTTAGTCATCTGCAGATTGATAACTGCTGCTTCATAATAATCATTTTAGTTACATTACAAATTAAATTAAATGTATTGTTTTTAATCTTTCAAAAATCAAAGGCAGCATGATATATTAAAATAAAATAAAGAGGGAAAATTACATAAGAGTGCACAATTAAAGTGATCTCTGAGCAACCCTAAACATAAACAGGGTTTTACAGTGTGGTAGATTATATTATGATCATTATCAAGTGATTACATTTTTTTTAAAGGGGCAGTGGTGGCCTAGTGGTTTGTGAAGCAAACTTGTGGGTCACCAGTTCAAGTCTCCGGACTGGCAAGAGGTTGAGGTGGGAAAGTGAGAGCGACCGCTTGTCCCAGTCACCACCACTGTGGGCCCTTGAGCAAGGCCTTTAACCCCTGACTGCTCCCTGGGTGCTGCACCGCGGCAGCCCACTGCTCCTAGTATGTATAGTTAAGGTTAACTTTGAATAGGATGGGTCAATGCAGAGAAGGAATTTCCCCAAGGGGATCAATAAAGGTTAGATTATTATAGTCTTTGTAACAGCACATTCATGTCATTTTATAGGAGGCTACGTAGCAATAACTGCTGAACCGCTGCTCTGTACTATTGTTTTTTCAAAAACTGTGAAATTGAAGTTATTGTGTTTGACAATGGCCTTTGCAAACGTAAATACCACGCACACAAAAAGCAGAGTTTTTGGCACTCAGTGACAAATCAATTTGTTTAGTAGAGGCTGTGTATCGATCGGAAGGCTTCAGGATCAAACTGTTTATGTGTTTGTGTGTTTTTTGTGTGTGTGTGCTGTAGACAAGAGGAGGAGTAAGAACCTCAGCAGTGGAAATGTGACTGCAGATGCTGACGCAATCGAGCCATGTGACCACCACCTGGACTGCCTGCCAGGTCAGTGCAAACATGAGTCACAGACACGTCACTCCGGACCGGAGCACAAGTCCATGAACAAAAGACTGAATTCACATATAGCTGAGCTGTTTTTCTCACTGACAGCTCACAGCTTTTGGCAAATTGCAGCATCCATCTAGAAATACATTCATTTGCCATTCATTCTTGTGATAATACATCAGAGAACATTCAGTCACCACTGTACAAGAGACTTAGGTGTGGGGTCATTTTCTGCTGTGTTTTTGCTGTGTGGTACCACATACACCGGCATCTTTATATGTTTTGTTTCTAATTGTTGTATGTTAACTCCTCCATCAGGGAAGCTAACCAAATCTACACTTAAAATCATGATATATCATCACAATCCCTTTATTCTACGTGTCTCAATTAAAAAATTCTTTGAAAAGAAAAAGGTCTGCTGTAAATAGATTCTCTCAGCACAACTGTAAATCCGTTAATGACTCAGCTGCAACCAACAGTCAGAATTCAGGGACTTTTCAGCTGAACTGGGTTTAACTCCAGAGTAGACACGTCTATACATGAATTAAAAATGTAAGTAGGTAAATATCTATAGTATGTGAAGTCACACACCTGTCTGCACCTGGAAGAATGTTGTGAATGGCGACTCCAGGTTTTTAAATAAAAAAAAACAAACAGAGAAATTCAACTTTTATTAAATGTCATTTTAATGATTTATGGCATCAGAAATATGATATACTGCACATAGACTTTTTTGAGTTCTCTCTACTTCTGTCTATAGTTGTGCTGTTTCCATAGAGGTGCAGGACTTTATATTGAATTGCAAAATTAAACCACAGGGAGCAAAAAAACATCCAGAAGTGGCTTGGGGTTTAGAGGGTTCAATGTGTATGTACTAATGTCACTATGGTTTTCTCTTATACAAGGTTCTTGCTGTGACCTGAGACAACACGAGTGTAAACCTCACAACAGAGGCCTCAACAACAAATGCTACGATGACTGCATGTGTGAGGAAGGTGAGTCTGTGGAACATTTGTTTTAAAATATTTTCTCTACTTGAAAATGTATAGCAGCAGCTCTTCATTTCATTACATGTCATTTCCAGTACAAGTGGCTAATTTCCCCAGGTCTCACTGTTTATAATTAAGATTTTAAAAGTCACTGACGTGTGATGGGAACGGGTCCCCAGAGTGGACAAAATGATTTCTGACTGACTTTGTGGTCAAATGAAAATGTCCCACTGTTAATGCATTTTGATTTTCATGTTTGGAAATGTTTATTTGATAGATTATATTTATAAGCTGGTAAAGCACTCCAGGTTGTTCATATGCATCTAAAACCGCTTGATTAACACAGACTGCCATAATGTTGATTTACAGTATAGCCTCTTAGCTACTGTAGCACTGCTGATTAACTGCAGCATGTGATCCTAAAACAGATACAGATACAGATTCAGATATAGTACCTATAAAAAGTAAAGAAAGAACATTCACTTTGTTGTGTTTAAACCATTTCTGTGTCACTTTGGCTGTATACTTTGGATCATTGTCTTACTGAAAAACAAATCTCCTCCCAAGTCGCAGCTCCCTTGCAGACTGCATCAGGTTGTCCTCCAGAATTCCCCTACACTTTGCTGCTTTTATTTTACTCTCTACCTTTGCAAGCCTTCCAGGGCCTGCTGCCGAGAAGCATCCCCACATTATGATGCTGCCGCCGCCATGCTTCACAGTGGGGATGGTGTGTTTATGATGATGTGCAGTGTTTGGTGTGTGCCAAACATAAGGTCTAGTCTGAAGGTCAGAAAGCTCAATTTTGGTCTCATCAGACCGAAATATCTTCTTCCATTTTTCCACTTTAGAGTCTCAAACATGCCTTCTAATGAAATGTAGTGGAGATTTAAGATGAGCTTGAGGAGTCATATGTGTCTTGGTGGCCTTCCTTACTTTTTCTTGCACAAACACTCCAACTGGATGGATGGATCTAACTATAAAGGGATATTCAGTACCCTGGAAAACTACTGCCCCATATCATTTAAACTCTATTAGTTCATCTGATATAATCCCCTTCTCAGATAATATGTTAGTTATGATCTTTCAGGGTTTCGCTGCTATGCTAAATTCCACCGGAAGCGACGTGTGACCAGGAGGAGGGGTCGGTGCGTGGTGCCAGAGTCAGTGAGCAGTGACCAAGGGGGCTTCATCACTATATGAGGAGGAGGAGGAGGAGGACAAGATGGAGGATGAACATGAAGAATGACCCCATGACCACTCTGACATAGATGACAGAACAGCCAAGACACCACATGACACTACTAAGTACTTAAAGGTACGACTTGCTGGTTTTTCAGATCAACTCCACAATATAAATTACCCAGAGGGCAAAATCTGGCCAGTTAGAGCCAATTAACAGGTAACCAAACTGGTAATCCTGGAAATGTTGCATTGTGGGATTAACCATGCACCCTAATCCAGTTAAAATCCAGATATGAGTTTTAATTCTGCTTTGTTTACTTCAGCATCACTGCAGGAAAAGGGCCTTTCCAAAAATCTCCCAGTCCACAGTAAGAAAATGTGTTTTTATCTGCTTATAATTGGTTGAAAAGATTCCGTCAGCAGGGAACACATTACCGAGTAAAATGTGTAGATGTCAGAGAGATTAAGTGCTAACATTTGCTACTATTACGATTGCCGTCGTTGTGATTACAATTTAGGCAAAAGCAGAATTTGAGAGTTTTGAGAAACCTCTTCTTCAAATCTCAGAGTCTGTTCTGCATCTGATTGTCCGTCCTGCTGACCTGAGTCAAATACCGTTAAAAAATAATTTTTAATATTGTTTTAATGTCGTTGGAGTCCCTGATCGGTGCTTTTTACAGCCTTGACACCATTCATATTGAGTCAAGCAACTGGTTACCACAAAAATGGATATTTGCTACGACTGTGTGAACTTTCTGTTACATTTACTTTCCTGGCCTCCAAACAATGCTCAAAATGATTTGTAACTGCTATTTGAACGCGTCTGCTATCCTGTATTGTAAATATGAATGTGTTTCAATTGCCATTTTTTAATTGATGCCACAATTCAAATGTACTTAACGGTAGTATGATAAACAAAGATGCTTGTTGGACTTTCCATTTTACATGTCCTAATATATGTTTTATTTATTCTGTACTCAACATGTTTGTCTATACATTGTGTTTTTCTGCCTATTTTTTTGTTTTCATGATTAAACACTTACTAGGATAAACACTGTGTGGTGCTCATACACTTACAGCACTTTACAACACTGACTTTCATCTATGTTTGCTATTAGCATGTATCACTAATGTTAATGTTTAGTCCTAAAAGGCAGTTTTCAGTCATTAAAATATGCTTTTAGTTAAGTATCCATAAGCTGAGTAACGGTAAGGTGAGCTCAAAGTCTGAGGCAACATTTGGCCAAAACACATTTCTCAAACTTCTTGTTGTGTTTTTCAGTTTGCGATATCTGATGGGCTGCATGGTGGCTCGGTTGTTAGCACCGTCGCCTCACAGCTAGAAGATCCTTGGTTCACGTCCCGGTTAGGACACCTGGGATCTTTCCGTGTGGAGTTTGCATGTTCTCCCTGTGCAGCATAGGTTTTCACCGAGTTCTATGGCTTCCTCCCACAGTCCAAAAACATGCTGAGGTTAACTGATTATTCTAAATTGTCTGTAGGTGTGAATGTGAGTGTGCTTGGTGGTCTGTCTCTATGTGTAGCCCTGTGATAGACTGGTGACCTGTCCAGGGTGTCCCCTGCCTTCGCCTGAGTCAGCTGGGATGGACTCCAGCCCCCCTGCGACCCTGCAGAGGATTAAGCGGTGGATAGATAATGGATGGATGGATGGATATGTGATGGGACAGAGGTCTAAATCAGGCCCATAAATTATATAATATTTGGTAAAATATAAAGGACACAACAGTGGTGAAATATTGATCAAAGTACCAAAACAATAGTCAACTATGATGAAACAAGTTGTAATGCAATCTAAACTGAACTGTAGATGTGAAGAGAAGTATTACTAAATGTCTCTATCATCACTGATTCATTTATTCATTTTTTTTTAAGATTTATGTTTGGCCTTTTATGCCTTTATTGGAGAAAACAGTGGATAGAGTCGGAAACGGGAGAGAGTGGGAAAGGACATGCGGTAAAGGGCCGAGGTCGGACTCGAACCCAACACAGCCGCTAATCCTCTGCACGTGGGTCACGTGACATTGCAAGGTTACAATTGCAATTTCATTTAGCAGGCGCTTTTATCCAAAGCGACGTACACAGGTAGGTGGGCGGGGCAGCATTAAGGACCTTGCCTAAGGGTCCTCATAACCGTTAGGCTATCGGGGTGCCCCCTGATTCATTTATTCTACCTGTACTCGTACAGGGTGGTGCAATGTGAGCAGGTAATGCGTTAAGCCTCAGGCTATTTTTTGAAAATTGCACCAGAAAATCCCCAAATTCCGTTTGTAACACCACAACTCTCAGGCCAAATTAAACAACCTACGGATAAGAGACATTTGGGAGAATTTTTGAAATACAATAAGTCTCATTATCTTATATCCAGGTCAGAGTGAGATTTGAAAAACCCCAGCTAGAAATGAGAAAACTGTCAATTAGAGAGTTATTAACAGCCTCATAACAATGAGTCAGTGACAGTGATGAACTGAACCTGTTGTAAAAATTCACAACTGCAACTCTACTTTATTTTGAAGCAACAAATTAAGCACCATGAATGCTAGATCCATTTTAATCACAGTAGCACCACACGGCCTCTTCAGTGAATGTGCTACACTCTGTAACCTTTGAGAAGTGGTGGCAGGTTATGTTTTAATCCTGGCTTGGTCCCGGTTCAGGGACGTGGTGGGTGGTAGAGATTAAGGTAAAAAGATGACAAACAGGCGTGTTTAAACAGTAGACATGTTTAAACCAATGGCATGTAACCAAATCAAGTCAGCATTATATTTATAAACCACAAAAAGAGAGCAAAGGAAATTCTTTTGCAGAATAAATGTCCTTTAGACTGATATGATACCATTAGGATGCTAATGATCAAGCATCAATGTGAAAGAATGAAAACTCTGCTTATAATCACATTTTTTCTTTTTGTTTTGAAAAAACTGGGTAGTTTTATCTTTTTTTTTGGCCTCAGACAGTCATTTAAATCTCAGGAGTTCAGAGAGCAGAGTCTCTTTGGTAGAAATGCAAAAATTTCACATCTGAATGATTGCCCTGCTGAAAAGTAACTATCCCTTTGAGATAAATTGTATCGCACTACAAGGTGTATCATTTCCCTGTGAAATGTGGTAGAGCTGGCCGGTGCACTTAGCTGACCCTGTGGAGAGTCAGAATGCTTTGAACAAGGGCAAGAGATTTATTAACTTTCTCCTTTATTATCTCATATCGGTTAAAGCTTTGAGAACATTTTAAATAGATACTACTGAAGAATAAAGATCATGATGTTGGTATTATATGGTTCAGTGAGACAAACAGATTTTGTCACATCATTTTTCCAAACACAATCATTTCTTGAAAATGAGGATTTTTCAGGCAGTAATAAGGCGCCATCTATCTCCATGTAATAAAATGATCCGCCAAAAGCCCCGACCCGCCAGAACCTTTTAATGCAAAGCTTACGACACAGTAGAGCAAGTACACGCAATAACATTAAACACGCCTCTGATCTGAACACACAAGGCCTCCGAAAATCTATCCGTATCAATAATTGATTAGATGGAGAAAGTAACACTCATTTTTCTTTCCTAAGCAGCAGCTCAGTCGAACTGTGATTGTGCCATCCTGATTTACGGCCACAGAATAAAAGCAGTAGTGATGTATTTTTAATACTTACCTCTGACAGAGTGCTCTGCTGGAGTGCCCTGTTGAAACCTGGCCGACAGCCAGCGACGTGATAGATTACACACAACCACATCCCGGCAGGGCTGCAGCTGCAACAAAGGCACTTCTACCTTTCCTAATGCTTTCTTGAGGTAATTAATTACCAAAGTTGCTATCTTAAGCCAACTTTTCCCAATCAGGGTGCTCTCAAAAGGACACAAGTACAACACTGAGAAGAATTTACATGTGAGTAAACAAAGCTGCGGGAGATTCTACAGCTTGTCTGGAGCTTCAGAGACAATAAAACTGTCCATAAATCATTTCATGGGAAGTATTGACAACAGATAAGAATGTGCATGAATGAAGTGCAGAAGATGATCCTCAATCACAGTCTTTGTAGCATTATGAATTGTTTCATTCACTTTCAGGAATCAATTACTTTCCCTTAAACCAGTTACTCCTGTCATTGCTTTATCGCTGAAGACATCACACCTCAAATAACATGTTCCACAGTTGTCACTCTGCAATCTCATTTTCACTCCACACCTTCATACAGCTACATTTAGCTCTGAATGAGTTAAAAGGTGGCTCGGTTGTTAGCAATGTCGCCTCCCAGCTAGAAGATCCCTGGTTCACGTTAGGGAGCTTTCTGTGTGGAGTTTGCATGTTCTCCCTGTGCAGCGTGGGTTTTCACGGCTTCCTCTCACAGTCCAAAGACATGCTGAGGTTAACTGGTGATTCTAAATTGTCTGTAGGTGTGAATGAGAGTGTGCTTGGTTGTCTTTCTCTATGTGTAGCCCTGTGATAGACTGGTGACCTGTCCAGGGTGTCCCCTGCCTTTGCCCGAGTCGGCTGGGATAGGCTCCCGCGACCCTACAGAGGATTAAGCGGTGTATAGATAATGGATGGATGGAAGTGTTACAAATATACAACCTGACTGGATTAAAATTTACATTAGAAGGACTAAAAAAGGACCTTGTTTGCAGTTGGAGGCGTCCTGCCAGCAGTTTTACAGACTCCTCTTTTGAGATTGATGTCGATGGGGAATTTGTTTTGCTGCAATACCGCAAGAGACCACCAGGAAGAATGAGTGATCGCGCTGTATTCAGCTGTATTAATATATCCATGGTTCTCACATTGGGGCCGGGCAAGAGGTTGGACCTTGATGGGATGTTTCCACCTTTTGATTTCATGCCCATTTCTGCATATTTTGGCGTCATTGCTGTGATGGTGGTTTGTGGCTATGATGTAAAACATTTGTAATGACGCAACGCATGTCTGTGTCTCCTACAGATCTGTTGCCACATTTAGAGACTTCCTCTGCTGAGGTCATCGATAATCTAATAACAATAAAGTGACTTCTACTAGTACTTAGAGCTAAACCCTGAATTTCAGTCCAGGGCACAAAGTAAAACACATAACAATCCTTTCTTTCCACTCTCTCTTCCTTCCTCTGAGCAATGAATGCTAATCAAATCAGTGCCTCCCCGACATCGCACGCCTCCTCCCTCCCCGAAACACTACAACAGCCAAGCATGCATGATAGAGACAGAAGAGGAAGAGGGACAGCCATTTGCCTTTTTCCATCTCATTACTGCGGCTACATTAGTACAGTACATCGCTCCACTTAACATCTCCTAAATAACAAACAAACACTGAGCCGCCGGCAGCCTGCAGACATTTCCGCATCTGTACTCCATAAAGAACACACTGCATCATTAACAAATGCAGAGCGACTGACTGCCCAATGTTAAAAAAAAAAAAGTCCTAAAAAGGATTAGGGGCTGAGAAATGTCTGCGTGTGTGTAATCTAATCTCCGCTACAGACGGCTACTCCGCATGATGAATTGAATTGACTGGAATGATCAATTAATCGGATCTTTCTGGATCCTATTGGCCAGCTGAGTAGGTCATCCAATAAGGTATGAGGAGCGTTCTAATGGGAGCTGGACTGGAGGTTAAACCCACCAATCCCCCAGAGATCTGAGGCTAATGACTCACCACACAGTTTAAAGGAATGAATGGATTCTTACACGCAGAGGAACAACAGGGAAATTAGAAAATAAATACTTGAATATGCTCAAGTAGACATCTCACTGTCTGGTAAAGAGGTGTGTTTATGTAACGGCGTTGTGAATAGTTCGGGAGAAGGTTTTTAGCTTATTGCTGAATATTTTAGGAGGGCTTAGACTTTGCATTTTGGAGTGACTCTATTGAAGGGAAACTGGTTCACAGTGTGATGACTAATGTTTGCAAAGAAGGCAAAGTGACAGAAATTCACACTGTGCACAATGCAAACTAGTGAAAATGTCAATACGTTTGTTTTGTGAGTTTTATTGGTTTATTGATTCAAAATGATTGGACCATTTTGGAAATGTAAAATTTAGAAAGGTGTGAGTTTGGCCACAATACTGTCACAAGCTCCCAGATATTCTGTCTTTAGCAGTATTCTAGTCCAACATGATTAAAAGTTTGTTCCTCTAATGATCATCTAATATTTGAGCAGTCACACCCACATTTTAGAGATGTAATATTAACTTTTAACAGTGTCTATGTTTTTTTGTTTGCTTGTTTTTAAACTTTTTTTTTTTTTACTACATGTGCTGTAGGGAGGCTAGTCACTTCCATCACCACTGGCCTGGCTGCCCAGTGTGTTTTCTTGCCTGTCCATGGCTCCCAAGGATGGGTTCATTATGCTAGCAGTGTTGGTAACTAGCATGCTCTCTGGCAAGTTAGCTGACAAGCACGCTCTCGCCTCTCATGCAGGGAGATAACACTAATCAGCAACATGGAGTTCCAGGCATTCCAGACCACAACAGCAGCTCTGCTCATCTGCATCATGATACCAGGACGCTACGAGTATCTAATGGCTGGCTGCTCCACGATGGCTGTGTCCCTGCATCCTGCCCAATGTGGGGCCAGTAAGGGTGGAAGTGCAGTGCAGGGGGCATGCAAGGTTTCCATTGTGAATAAAGGGCGCTGCCCCAAACCTTGCAGCTGCCTGCAGAGTTTGATTTCAGCATGCACAGTCACACAGGTGAGCTCAGATGTTAGCTCGATAGGCTAAGCAGAGGGGGAGAGAATGGTACACAGTGGTTCTCACAGGTTGTGTATACTGCTGACATATTCAATTATTATTAAATCATATATAATGTATATAATATCCCTCATATCATGAATAATGTGGGAGTGAACAGGATGTCTGGAGATCATACACTTGAGGACGAGTAGCCCAACAAATCTGGCACCAGATTGGCTGGCCTGTAGCCGGCCTGTTGGCAAGCAGGGAGAATGCTCAGTGCTCGCTTTAGTTCTCTTTGAAAGTGGCCCCCATGCTCTCGGAGTGGACACCTTCAGTCATCATCAGTGTAGGCACTGCTTATCTCAACCCTGCGTAATCAAAAATCCTGGTAAAAAGCTTTCTGATTGGCTGTTATGTCTCCAGCAAGTTAGAAACATTTGTGCTAAAGTCGCCCCAACAGAAGAACTAGTCACGACTTGTGTTTGTTCCTTTAAACTACGAGAACCAACACCCACCAGAATGTCCAGGCAGGCAGCTTTCAGGAGCGTGATCTGGTCCGCGATGGTCAGCCCCGTGAAGCCAGGCACTCGTTTGGCAAATTCCACGATCTTGATAATGCACTTAGTGGCCAGCTCGCTGAACTTGTCCCACAGGCCCAGGTCCAGCCTCACACGGTGGTCTGCACTCGAGTTCTGCAACACACACACACACACATGTTCATACAAACACACACACACACAAACAGAGAACAAGGCATCAGGCGAAGAGGCAGCTACTTTTGTCATTGCACAGACTGCTGCTAATGATCTCCTCAGTGCACCCTCTTCACTCTGCTCTATATGTGTCACACTTACATACAGTAAATAGGCTCCATAAGACCCAAGCTCTCAAAAACACTGGCAGGATTGTTGTTGTGAATACGCTGAGCTGAGCCGAGCCGGGTGGCCAGGCCCCGCGATAATGAGCGTAACAGTGTCAGTGGGATGCTTTGGCAATGATGGGATGCAGAAACAGAGCGGTGACAGGTAGCGCTGAGTAGTTTGAAGCCAGAGGTGCCATTAATACAGATATATGGTCCAGAACCTACACAAACACGAGAGGGGAGCGGGGATGGGTGGAAGCCACAGAGCAATAAAGACAGTGTTCAGAAAGAGGAAAAAGTGGAAGTAAAAGTGCTGGAAGGCACCAGAGAGAGGAAAGAAAGAGAGGAAATGACAGATGAAAGGGAGGAAAGTTAAGTATGCGAGAGCAGTGAGACAATGTAGGAGGAGGGAGGCAAGAAGAGTGCTTGGAGATTCTCTCATGGGAGGTGATGGGTAAGGCAAGGTGAGACTGATGCATGAGTGTTGATTTAAAGGGCTGATACTGGCTTTGACTAAAGATCATTTGACAGCCGGTGTCATGCACCCCTGATATGTTTTGTTCTGGCTATATTTTTTCTTGTTTGCCAAAAGGAATCAGTCTGCAACTTTGAACAGCATTAGTCTGAAGGGATAATTCTGGTTTATTGGAACTTCTATCTTCTTTTTTGTACTTTTGTACTCTTCATCACTGTTACCCCTTTTCCACCGAGCTGGTTCCAGTGCTAGTTCAGAGCCAGAGCCTGACTTAGCACCAGTTCTTTGTGTTTCCACCACCTAAGCACCGGCTCCAGGTGCTAAAAACTGGTGCTTAGCAAGCACCAACTCTTTGCTGGGCCAGAGCTAAGCACCGAGTACGTCAGGGGCTGGGGGCAGGGTTATCGTGACCAAAGATCAGTGGAAACACAGAACCGACTTTTTTTTTTTTAAAAACAGCCAAGCGACTTGTGTTTAATTTTGTTGTAGATTTCTTTTTTCAACAGTTGAAAATGGACGCTAAACTCAAACAGCAGTGGTCGGAGGAGGAGACCCAGTGCTTCCTGGCACTGTGGCGCGAGCGTTGTTGGGCAAACGGCTACGTATGCAGTGACGTAAGCTAACAGTGTACTCACAAAAGTAACTTGTCAGAGGGGAACATGGCAGCACTGTTGCAACAAAGTCAAGTAGGGCAAGAAAGCACTTTAAACAGACTATCTAAACCTCATTCTTTGTATAACTGAGAGTGCACCTTAAATGTTGGATAATAACTGTTCACAATGCACAACTAGTAGTATAAGGGGTGTAGAAAGTTCAAAGTGAGATGGGTGATTACAACAGACTTTTTGGGGTTCTGCTACTCCACCTGCACTAAACAGTGTCTACCAGTGTTGGATTCAGATGACTTTGTTGCATAATGCATGGCTTTGTGTGCATCCAAATGTTGGGGATAATAAAGAACCCTTAAAGGAATCACTGGACCTGGACCAGTCTCACATATACAAATGACTGTGTGCGGTTGCATGGGGCACGGAGGAAGTCGCTGCTTCAAAATGCCACAGAGCATGATGAGAGTCCACAACAGTGCAGGGAAAATGTTGTGTGGACTAATGAATCAACTAAGGTTGGATTGCTTAAAAAAACATACAGCACTGCATACGGTGTAAAAAGGCCACTGCTTACTCACAACTTCATCCCAGACGGGAAGCACAGTGGAGGGCAGCACCATGGTGTAAAATCCTAAATATCTGTCTGAGCTGTAATAATTCTGTGAGGAAGGACGGTCCAAAACTCCTCTTGAACATTGTGCAGGTTTGATCTGCAGCTACAAGAAACACATGTTTGAGATTGTTGCTGCCAAAAAGAGGTTTGATCGGTTATTAAACCAAGAGTTTACTCACTCTGTCCAATTATCCTTTAATTATTCGCTGTTTTACCTTGAGACCGTGCAGCACTGTAGACATTCTATCATTAGAACAGACACATACTGTATCAGAATTACAAAGTTATCAGTGTATCAGTATTCCTCTTCACTTGTTAGAAAGTTTTTCAGAAGAAGCTGTCGGTGTTGAGTTTTTCTTTGTCTGTGCCTACATAATCTTAAGGTTTTTTTGAGCCTGTTATTAGCTTTCAGAAAAATATATTACTGTGAACTAACAATGTTTTCAGTTGTCAACCTGTTGAAATATTTGCCAATTAATCAAAAATACAAGATAATGAAGGTGATAGTAAAGGTGTGGTAATAAAAAGGTTGATAATCCTTCACACTTTAACTCTGCAGAAGGTTTGAACATCTGAGGAACACTAAAACTCTGTGGTAATTACTCAGCCTAATGAAATTCTTCCAATTCTAGACTCAAACGGATACATCAGCTTCACTTTATTTACAACAACATGCTTCTGAGTGGACACTGAACAGAGCTATTCTGAGTTTTCCATAACAGGAAACAGCCAGGAGGAGAAAAGAGAGAGAGAGAGGGAGAGAGAGAGAGAGAGAGAGAGAGAGAGAGAGAGAGAGAGAGAAGGCCATCAGAGCAGAAGATGGCATGATCCAGGCAGACAGAGAAGAAATGAGCAGCAGTTGGGGAATTGTTGGGTGTAAGTGGGGGAGAGTCGTGTTGTGCTGGC
>OMNN01019522.1:0-10351 GCA_900302755.1 Chromis chromis
GACAAATTGACAGATCGACAGCGAGCCGTAAAAATTAAGTTTTAAGCGATGGGAGTGAGTAAATCCAGCCGGGCACCTTCAAATCTTTATAGGATAACTTCAAAAACAAAAAGGGGGTGAGTGCATGGGCGACATACACACACACACACACACACACACACACACACACACACACACACGCACTAGCCACTTAATAATACTTTAAAAAATGTGAAGGTCTTTCTTGCACACATCCATCATAATGCAGTCTTGCACCTTGACTTTATTCAGTTTTTAGTCTGCCTTACTCTAGTGTTTTTATTCTATTTCTACTTTATTCTACTCTGGTAAATACCTTATTCTGAAAACGCAGCACCGTAAAATTGAGTTAGCACTAAGTACAAAGATTTTCATTACTGGTGATGATGTTGCATTGTTACAGAGTACATAACAATAAATAATCTTGAATCTACAATCTTGGAAACTATGCTTTCAATAAATGAGTACATCAGAGAGCCTTGGGTGCCTGTTACAATGCTACCAGTTTACTGATTGTTCTTCTTTGGACTGGTTTTGGTGGGTACTAACTGGCGAGATGCTCTGACCCAAGTTGTAGCTTGTCAAAGTCGCTCAGATCCTCACATCGGCAACTTTTCCTGCTTCCAACACATCAGCTTCAAGAACTGACTGCTCACTTGCTGCCTGATATATCCCACCTCCTGACAGGTGTCAGTGTAATGAGATAATCAGTGTTATTTACTTCACCTGTCAGCGGGTTTAATGTTGTGAAGAGAGCCAAGAAAATGGAAAAAAATCCCGAAAATAATCAACTCAGAACTTATACTTCTCATTAGACTGTTGGAAGCAGCAACAAGTGGAAAAGCATATTATCACATGATGAGCCGCCCATATGTTTAATCAGCCTTTTTCCAGGTATTTTCTCAGATCGATACAACTTTCCTCATCCACTCGGGGATATTAGGTCATTGCAGTAATAAAACTAATAGTCTTCAGCCACCTGTGATCCTGAAAGAGGGGGAAAAAAACAGTATGGAAAATGAATGACTGACTCTGCAGATATGACAGCAGATAAAGCTGCAGATCAGTGCCACATTTTTTCTGTGAGGAATTGAGGAATCTGGGAGAAGAATTTCACATACCGCTGTATTTCACTGTGATATAGTCCACATAGTATAATCATCTCTGAAATATTGCAAAGCCTTCGCATGTCTTCGCCTTGATGAGAAAAATTAAAATATGCCTGAGCAGATACTCCTTTAGTTGTTCCAACTGCAATGGGCCGCAACTTGTAGTGATTGATTTAATTATGGCAACCTGTCTCCCTCCACCGAGACAATCATCAGAAAACATGTGGTCCGAAATACCAGCAAATGTTTGATCAGGTCAAAGGAGAGAAAATATCTCGGCATACCATTCATCCATCATATCTAAAACGCACATTCCCTCACATTCTGCTGAGCGGTGGGAAGACAGCCTGAGCTCTTTGTTCGTCCTTTCATTAAAACATCAAAATCAGCGCAGTGACCTTGCGGTGTGGCCTGTGATGTATGAGAAAAGCATCGGTGTAATCGGTGGATACCTTCCTGTGTCTTAAGACTCGGCCAAATTGTTTCCAGACAAACATCTCATAGGTGAAAGAAGACCTGGCTCAGGAAGGTGGTTCCCACCCTCTCACAAACCTTATTTTTGGCCTTGAGCACTTAATTTTTCATTCACACCTCTCACTTATGTCTCAGTATTGCTGCACAGAGAAGGAGTGCAGTGCTGCAGCAGCACAGACAGGAAAGGACAGACAGAGTCCAACGTCATGAAATACCACAGTAAGTACGCAGGATTTCTTTATTTCCCAGGACCCCTTTCTGTCATTTCTCAAAGGCTGATGGAGGGATCATTTAAGATATCACACAATCCAGAGGCTGTGCTCAAGTCTGCACGACGCAGACACGAGATGCAACCGTCCGGTGCAAAGGTTAATCCTCAGATGTTCACTGTCATAATGGTAATGATACAAGAGGATGATTGATTGGGTTCCTTTAGAGACAAATCAGCTTGGCTTTGAATAATAGTAACTTGGGACACAGAAGTGTCTTTCAGTAACTCCAGCAATTGATCTTCGCTTTGCACTTCTTGCGTATAATTTTACAAGTTTCATTAGTCTGTTCCTTGGTGACTGAGTTTTCATTCGTGTCACCTACTCTAATCATTAATCAGTTATTGGATTGTTTGTACTATGTTTCTCTTTTAGTAAGTTGCACTGTATTTTTTAACCAATGTGAATCCATGTAAAGACGTGTTTTAAAATCCTAACTTAACCAAGGTACAAGAGACCGGAGATCTATTTAAGTGTCCTTGTCTTTTTCTCCATTATGTGAGAATCTTGTGCGTAAGTTTTGCTTAATGTAAGTTTGCCTCTTTCCAGGTTTCTGCAATGGAGAGGAGGTCATGTAGTTCAGGTCGTTTCTGTTCAGCCCAGACATACTCCCTCATCTACTCTTCATTTACACCAATCAGTCGCAACATTAAAACCACTGACAGGTAAAGTGAAAAACATTGATCATCTCATTATAGTGCAATGTTCTGCTGGGAAACCTTGGATCATGGCATTCATGTGGATGTCACTTTGACACATACCACCTACACTGCAGCAGATGAAGCATTCCCCCCATGGCAACGACGCTCCTTAATGCCAGCAGACCCCCCCCTCAGCAGGACGATGTGCCCCACTATATCACAAAACGACCAGTACTGACCCGGCCTCCAGACTCAGAGGATCAGTTCTAGCATCCATGAGATGTGCCAGAACAAGCCAGATCCACAGAGCCTGATCCAATAATCACAATCATTCTTCATTACATCAAATACAACTTAAAATATCATATTTTCATTTGAAAATTAATCAAAGCACCATAATTGGTGATTGGAGTGGACTGTAGCTGGATTTTAATCTAAAAAAGGCGAGGCATCTGCTGAGATGGTGAGGGCTACTTCATGGGTCTGTGTTTAATTTTGACTCTGAATTTCAGACAGTAAAATATGCAGCTTTGTTAGAGTTTGTCTTTGTGTTTTAAACTGAGTCACAGTAGTTTTCAATCAATTTACTTCTCCAGATCAGTTAAGACGGCCATTTTCTTATCTATATTACCTTATTTAGATAAAAACACAGACTTATTCCTGGATATTAGTCCACTTGCAGCATACACTAGGACTGTGTTGGTGCCAGTGTGTGCAGCAGAGCTGTTTTTATTCACTGCAGTGCCCAGACATGATAACGAGTGAAGGCTATAAACAAAATGTCCAAAGTATTTTCTCACACGTCCGACAGCATTTCTTGGAGAGCTCTTTCCAGCAAGCATGTCTGTAATAAGGCCAAAGATAATAATAGGAGGGAGAGGGACACTGCAAAGACAGCCGCTTAGATAATTGGGCTTGAAAATATTCAATTTGCTGAAGATCCACCCAGAACATGCTGCATGTTAGAGGCAGCGGTGGAGAATTACACCATGTGGGTTCATATATATATATATATATATTTCTAAACTCTTTGATAAATGACATCCATGGTTTTCTGGTGCATTAGTAAGATTCATATCAGCTGTTTTCACAGCTGTTCTGAAAGCCGTGGTTTAGAGAAATTCATTGTATCCAAAACCAAAATCGGAGTATATAGTAAGTGATGTCAGTTCTACAGGAAAGAACCAAACCAGGACCAGCTGCTATAGAAACGATCAGAAATTATTTTTAAAAAATGGCAGCTATTCAAAGGCTGACTTCACAAAGGGCTGTGCAAAAGGTGCCACAGTGTCAGGAAACGCACATTTCTTACAACATAAGAAACAATAGAGGATTAATAGAAGTCAAACAAAACCAGATCTAAAACTCTAAAAAAGTCTGTGAAGCTAAAACTTTGGGTTATTTTTGAATACTTTAACAGATTTGCTATTCTATCACGTTTAGACATGGTGTTTAATTGTCCAGGGTTTAATGGAAAAAACACATTTATCTTCATTCTTGTTCCAAAATCTACTATTTTAGATAAAGTTCTTTGTTGACATTGAAAATAGTGGCCTTTTCAGGTCACTGAGATGCAAATGTTTTTGTGTGATAAGGCTGAAAACTAAAAAAAAAAGTTACACATACAGTTGGGTTTATTAAAAAATGTACTTTCATGCTTCATTTTTGAGTCAGCATGGCAAGAAAAGAGCTGTAGATAAAATGTCTGAATTTGGTAAATGCTCTGAAAAAACTTAATAGGTCGACCTCGCATTGGGAACGTTCGTCAGCCTGTGAAGTCATGAAAGATCTCAGAATTGATATATGAGTAACAAGCTTATGGTGATTTAACAGTATTATAGAATTGTGTTGCCAAGGTGAAGCATATAAAAAGAAGGAAAGGCTGGACTCAAGCGTCCATTCATGATGGCGACTGGTGACGTAACTGGCACAGAAGATGCTTTTGGATCAGGATATTTAGTATTTATGGTGCTCAATTAAAATATAGGCTCTAGTCTACTCTAACCTGATAACGAATAATAATAAAAAGGCTTAAAGTGTATTTAAAGTTCCCTTAACATTGTGATAAGATCCCACAAAACACCTTTTACTGTACCACTAATGAGGTACAGTATATATACAGCTGGAGCCGTGAAACTGGAGTTTCTTGTTTAAAAGCTGATCTCACTTCTTCCGTTAATAAAACGTGCTGTATGTGAAACTGTTCCATGTCCAACTAAGTTCGTTAAAAACACAGATCAGACCTTTTAGATTAATACTGACATAAGAACTGTTCTGAAGCACTTCTTGACTTTTACACTGGTGTTCAGGCTGCTGCTGCTGGCAAGGCCCTTTTAAGTGAAAATATGCACTGCGGTGAAAATGAAGTAAACATTTTCTCCTCGAAATCGACCACCTTGATAAAATTCCTGACTAAAAGAGCAAAATTTCACTGGATGCAATCATACTTCAAATTCCCAGACATATCCACATTTCAGCTTTTGTTATTCAAAAATGTTTCAGGGAGAAAACACTCCCTCATGATTCATGTCTCTGAACTTAAAACAAATCCTCTCCATAGTTTCTGAATTCCACTGGTGGTAAGTAGTCTTTCTCCTGAAGCCAAGCAGGCTTTAACAATGTGGTCCCCGTTAGCGTCAGAGTCACTCTAGTCAAATAATAAATCAATCTCAACTGCGGTGAATTCCTGCATGGTTGCAACCCTGTCACCCTCTCCATCACCATGTGCAACCGGACATGTGCTCGTCCTGAAGGCTCTGCAAAACATCAGCTCATCTGTTACCTACAGAAAATTTAATTAATATTTTTTCTTCTCTGATGTTTTTGCC
The DNA here is from genome assembly GCA_900302755.1 of Chromis chromis. NCBI lineage: Eukaryota > Metazoa > Chordata > Actinopteri > Pomacentridae > Chromis > Chromis chromis. Next base: position 5,340 of record OMNN01019522.1, read on the forward strand.
TAAGCTATATGCTAATGTATGCTGCCACCTGCCAAACACAATATAGAAGACTTTCAAGAGGCAAGTTTGCAGAGAGAGCTGAACAAGTTTGGTACTTTGTGTGAAATCTCAGCATTGGCCGACCAAAATGAAAACTATGGCACCTCAACACACATCAAGAGTATTGTATCTGAATGACAAAAGTTTTAAATGTTTAGAAATGAAACATTACAAACCAAAAGGGAGTTGAAAGTAGTTAATAATAATAATAACCTAACCTTTATTGATCTCCTTGGGGAAATTCCTTCTCTGCATTTGACCCATCCTATTCAAAGTTAACCTTAACTCTACATACTAGGAGCAGTGGGCTGCCACGGTGCAGCGCCCGGGGAGCAGTCAGGAGTTAAGGGCCTTGCTCAAGGGCCCACAGTGGTGGTGACTGGGACAAGCGGTCACTCTCACTTTCCCACCTCAACCTCTTGCCAGTCTAGGGGCTTGAAATGTACTTATTTTTATGATATTGTTGCTGACTGATGACAAGTTTCAGAAGTCTGCGGCTGACTCTGACTTTCAGACTCCAGCTGCGAAAATTTCATGCATCATGTTTGGCGTTGGTGTCAGTGGTTTTCTTTCCCTTCTCCCAAATCCCAAAAGAGTCTCATTTTTGTTTGTTGTTTTGAGTTTTATGACATTTTGTTTGCAAGAGATCTAACGAGGAGCCAAACCTCATCGCGGTCTGACAAAACATAAAAAATGTAGGCCGACATACTGGAGAATTTTTTTGTCTGTGAATGACTTTTTGGCAAACAAAAGGTTATGTGTTCAGACAGATTCGTATTGCATGAAAAATGTGAAATATTTCGGTTTTGGCTGTAATAACAGGAAACTCTGGTCAGTTTTGTTCTTTGCCACCTTCATCAAAAGTGCACCAAAACCTCAGTTTGTGATGCATGATGCTACTCAAGTATTTTCCTACAATTTGGGGTTTTGGGAAAAAGATTTGCAGTGATGTTTGGACCTCTAACTAGAGCTGCAATGATTAATTGATTAATATAATCTAACCTTTATTGATCCCCTTGGGGAAATTCCTTCTCTGCATTTGACCCATCCTATTCAAAGTTAACCTGAACTATACATACTAGGAGCAGAGGGCTGCTGCGGTGCGGCGCCCGGGGAGCAGTCAGGGGTTAAGGGCCTTGCTCAAGAGCCCACAGTGGTGGTGACTGGGACAAGCGGTCGCTCTCACTTTCCCACCTCAACCTCTTGCCAGTCCGGGGATTCTAACCGGCTAGTTCGCTTCACAAACCACTAGACCACCACTGCCCCCAGTCGTCCGCTATTAAATGTTAAGGGAGTGGTTTACAAAAAGCTTATTAAATGTTTATATTTTTGTGTTTCTTTCCTCTTCTATGACGATAAACTGAACATCTTTGGGTTGTAGACGAAACAAGACATTTGAGCTGTAATCTTGACCATTTTCACCATTTTATAGATAAAACAACTAATCAATTACTTGAGAAAATAACTCACGAATAAAAAAATAAAGTTAGTTGCAGCCCTAACCCCAGATACGAGAGGGTAAATCCAATTCCAGTTAAGCAAAAAGGGGTTAATAATAAAGCAATTTATTTTGCCAAATAAGAATGCCTATACAGTATATACAGTACATACGACAGCCTGAATACTACCAGGAAAATGCTTGGCAAAACAAAAGTAGATCGACTCCCAGACTGCATGGAAAGTGAACAATCATAACTGTATTCTGTAACACGCAGTGATATAACGAGGGATTCCTGACCCCTCTGGGCAATTAAATATACACAATGCATTACCTATATAAAACAACAATAATCTGTACACCATTGTATGTAAAATACGATTGCACAACCCAACAAGTCCCACAACATGTCTATATTTGAATTCAAGCAAGGCCTTGCCGCTTAATCTTGATAAAATAACATAAAATAATGAACTCTGTATTTTGGCAACTCCACTACCACTCGACAGACGTGTCATTCTTGCCGCTGAGGAGGAAGAGTTCTCCCGTGTCGATTTTTCCCTTGTTTACCAGTAAACACATGAAAATGGTTAATACACCCGCTGATGTGATGATGCAGAACTATGAGAACTGTTGAAAAGGTCGGAAGACGTATTTACACAGATGGATGAACACTTGGAGGTGCATGGCTTTCTTTACAGTGTGCGTTTTAATGGTGTGTAGGTCGACGTGAAGAAGACCTCAGTTCTGTCAGGAGAACCTCTGAAACCAAACCACTCTCAGGTTCTCTCTCCTCTCCAGCACCGAAACACCCGGCGGTCTCCTCTTCAGCAAAGCTCCACGTTGAGGGTCACTCCTGCTCCTCCTCCTCCTCCTGGAGCTCCTCGATGGCGTCCATCTGAGTCCTGGAGCAGACCTCGCTCATCGGGGCCGAGTCCTCGCCCTCCACCACCAGCTCGTTGGACATCTCGTTGTTTTTCTGTAGCGAGGAATAAAAACCACAATCTGTGAGACTCTCTAGGAGAAAAGGGAACTGTCAAAGATTAATAGTGCTAATCTCAAACTTGATAAGATAAAAAAAAAAAAGAGGCAGAACGCAATCGGTGAGTAATCCAGTCCTCGGGTGAAGCAGAGCCTCCTGAACCCTAGTAAGTACATTTTAATATCTAGCAATAACTCATTTAGAAGACAACGGCATAGGAAGGTCATCACTCCATTTTGGGCGGTTTAAAGTTTTAAAAAATCCCTCAAACATACACACAGGTGGTTCTAGTGGAAAGACAGAACCGAAATTGAGTTTATTGTTCAACTGTGACAGAGTCGGCTGTTAATTATACCCCTTTTCCACCGAGCTGGTTCCAGTGCTAGTTCAGAGCCAGTGCCTGACTTAGCACCAGTTCTTTGTGTTTCCACCGCCTAAGCACCGGCTCCAGGTGCTAAAAACTGGTGTTTAGCAAGCACCAACTCTTTGCTGGGCCAGAGCTAAGCACCGAGTATGTCAGGGGCTGGGGGCGGGGTTATCGTGACCAATGATTAGTAGTGAAAAGGGACACACAAGGGGTAATTTGTGTCCTTTTTCTCCAGGACGTCCCTGGTCCGATCAGATGTATTGGAATGACTCCCGGGACACATGGAAGTTTTGCACAAACTGAAGCACTGAAATCCGGTACAATTGTGTCCCACCAGTAGCGCGATCATGGATGTGCCCAGGCAACAGGCGATCTCCTCCTCACGGACCTCCGCCTGATCTGTATCTTTATAAAAGGTTCAATTCAATTTTATTTATATAGCGCATATTTACAACATATGTCATCTCATAGTGCCTAACGTAGTAAGATCTTTATCTTTATAAAGATAAACAGAGATATTATCATCAACTTATTGCGTTTGTTTAACTGCTATGTAATCGATGCAAGCATAGTCATTTTACAGCGACACAGTGGCGTGGCTCCAGCTTGGCTCCTTGCCAGTGGAAAAGCAAACCGCTTCTTAGGAGGAACGAGATTTGAACCAACTAAGCACCGAACTAGCACCTGGTTCTTCTTGGTGGAAAAGGGGTATCTGTGTGTTAAATATGAGAAATAAAAATGTGGCAAACATTTCAATGCTCCTGGTATTAAAAAAAGTTTCCTGTTTTTACTTTTTTAGCTTTCTGGATTCTGGATATGTGTCCATTCAATATGAAGCTACAACCAGATTAGCACAAAGACAGGAAACAGTTAGCTTAGCTCTGTTCAGAGGTCATTAAATCCACCTACCAGCATCTCTAAAGCTCACTAATTAACACGTTAGATCTCTTTTGTTTATTGTGTATAATAACCGTGTAAAACAGCAATTGTGGCTAAAGTGACTTCGCCGTGACATTGCCAAGAAACCAACCAAAACTCCAGGAGGTCCCGGTGTCTGGCCAAGAACTCAATTTGTCACTTTTACAATCAGCCTTTTGTGCGGATTAAACAAATAAGCTGTAACATATTAATTAGTGAGGTTTAGAGATGCTGCTAGGCAGATTCTGTTTCCTTTAGAGAGGGTAAGGCTATCAGTTTCCCCTTGTTTCCAGTCTTTATGCTAAGCTAGGCTAACATGTTGCTGGCTGAAGCTTCAAAATAAGTGTAAAATTGTTAAAACTGTTCACTACATCTTTAAAAAGTAAGAAACCTGGAGGAGTTGCGGAGAGGTTGCAGCCAAACATGAAACTGTCGAAGAATTGTGTCATTTTGGAACACTGGATGATCCCTTTTAAATTTATTGGACTTAGAACCTCGGAATACGGAATAAAAATAATAATGACTATAATATTCTGCATGACATTAACAACACATGAAAATGGTGCTGCTTGTTGTTTGAACAGGTTGTTGAAAGTAACAAGGTAGTCCTTCTGAAAATGACGGTCCTTTTAGTGTAGAAAAAACTGTTTTCCTGACAATCAGAGACACACAGTGACAGCACAGTAAGTACATTGTTAAAGCTGCTCTTTATGTTCTGTGTAATGCCTTTTTTATCCTTTAAATGTAATTTTCAGAGTTAAACATGCCCATTTTGTGGCTTTCACAGCCTAAACATTAACTAGCTGTACAGAATGATGTAAAGACGTATGTTTTTCTTGTGTGTATTCACGGATTATTTTCTTTGATCAAGCTAAACAGGAGATTTACACTATATTGCCAAAAGTATTGGGACACCCCCCCAAATAATTGAATTCAGGTGTTCCAATCACTTCCATGGCCACAGGTGAATATAGTATATAGTTCCAGTGAAAGGAACTCTTAATGCTTCAGCATACCAAGACATTTTGGACAATTTCATGTTCCCAACTTTGTGGGAACAGTTTGGAGATGGCCCCTTCCTGTTCCAACATGACTGCCACCAGTGCACAAAGCAAGGTCAATAAAGACATGGATGAGCCAGTTTGGTGTGGAGGAACTTGACTGGCCTGCACAGAGTCCTGACCCAACCCCATAGAACACCTTTGGGATGAATTAGAGCAGAGACTGAGAGCCAGACCTTCTGGTCCAACATCAGTACCTGACCTCAC
>OMNN01019524.1:5790-23832 GCA_900302755.1 Chromis chromis
CCCCGAAAAAAAAAACTTCATAGGGACTCTGCAGTGAGTCCCAGTTGGTGTGGCTGTTAAACCTGTTATTCAAGATAAAAATCGGTGCCTGCAAAAAAAATAACCAAAAACTGGAGCGGGAGAAGGAAAGGGGATGTTGGAAGTGCCACCTGCATCGATCTCCCCCAAACCTAACCTCACTCTCACTCAGACACATGAGCACACATGCACACACACTTAGGCTCACACCATATAATATTCCTTATGCAGGGCCACCTGACGGCAGCAACATATGGAGACAGGCCAAGGCCGGGGCCCACCAACTAACCAACAAACCAGCAGCAGCTTAGTGTGGTTCGTCGCATTGCAGGCCATAATTCAGGCCCACGCCAGCTTTTATGTGGCATTTTTAGCAGCCCCTGTTTCTCGCTCAGCTATTTCTGAGGGGATAATTTCTTAAAGCATGTGGCGCTACAGGTGCATGTTATACAGCCACAAAAAGCGGACTCTTTTTTTGTGCAAATGTTTCAGAATAGAAAAGAATGTTGGTTTTCCCTTGATATCTAATTATTGGTCTCACTGTATGACATTGTCAATAGTTAGTTCAGTTTTTAGCACTACCTGTAAGATTTTTTTATGTGAAGTCGAGAAGTCCATTACTATGTCTGGACCAGTAGTCTAGACTCTAGATTAGCTCATGTTGTGATTTATGAAGGCTGCTTGAGGCATCTGAAGCACGAGGCTTCTGGTGTGATTGTAATGCCTCATTACTCCTGTTCATAGTTAGTCATAGCAAGCTGCTCCTGGTCTATGTCTCCAAGTGCAGCCAAGAACAGGAGGACAAATGCTTTCTGTGTCCTGAGAAGAGATCCAAGTCAAATTTAGCAAATGTACATGAACAGCATTCAGTGGTGAGAACATTGACTGTGGCTGTTACATTTGTCTACTAGCCATTTTGGCAGCCAATATCATTAACAAGTTGAACTGGAATAATCATTTTGGCTGAGGAGAACTGATTTGGGAGTGGCTGTTGGGTGAAAAAGTCAAAATTCTGTGCTCGGAGTATACATTCATATGACGAATGACAGTGAATTTGTGAATGATGTCATGCACACAGCTACTGTGTCAACCACTGTGCTTCTCAACCAAACTGAAGTGTTGATTTTATAATGAAGTAATCAATATAAAGGCCTCAGTTAAGACTGTACTTATCAAGGTCTCTGTGTAGACAGGCTTAAAGTTGCACAGAACTGTTACTGTATGGTGAAGGATAATTGAATGACCTCAAATCAGCGTGTGGTTGCTGTGGTCATGCTCAGCTTTGAGTTGTGGTTCAGAAGCCATGAGAGCAGCAGAGAATTCATTTAGTCGAGCAAGGCAACACATGCTCTCTAGGCCCTTCCCTGTTCTTGAAGAAACATGGGAATGTTTTCAGAGAGAAAAAAGTTTTCGCATGATGAAGCTGAAGGGATGTAGGTACAAACTGCAACAAGTAGGCTTTATGTATTAACAGGTGTGTATTAAAAGCCTGGAATGGCCTATGATGTAATAATGTTCCACTTTTCACACTGAAGTATCGGCGTGTAAAGGATTGTGAGCTGCAAGGTAAAACATCATATTTCATGTGGCACAGTCCATAAAATATTTTGGCCAACTTTGTGCTAAGGATTTTTTTTCTCCCCTGCATCTGGTGTCAGACAGTTTTATTTGGTTTTATGGCTGACAGAGATCAATGGATGTATTGAGGAGCGCTGCATTAAGGAAATGGCATCAGCGAATGTGAAGCTTGTGCTCTCAGTGATTGACGTCCCCCGTTCTGATGGAAGCTTCCATGCCTTTTCTTGAGCATTCAAGCTGGTCAGTGCTAGAAAAACCATAGTCCCTTTACTGTAGAACCTGTGTACTTGCCCTTATGATTGCAAGTGGCATTTGGTAGCTTAAATCAACACGGGTTTAAATTCAGCCCTAAAGTGTATGCTATATGCTGTAATTCTTTCAAGAGGCTATATTCTTGCAGTCCAAGAATATCTATATAATTTAAACTTAACCATAAGATGTATGTGGATGTATAGACCGGAGCCAAGATAGTGGATTCAGGAGCAGCTGTAGATGTTTTCATTTGACTGAAAGACTCTATTAATTCCTGAATTAGTCATCTGAGGAACTAAGGCTTGAGGGAGGGAAAACAGTGGGAAATAGGGAAGGATAGATGGATTATCAGCTCTGAGTGGATTATCATCTACTGTGGTGTGCATTCCACTGTCTTCTCCTCCCCACCAGGCCTCAGTACTGCTCCACTGCTTCCTAGAAGCTAATTTTCACTTCTTAAGGAGAAATCTAAATTTGGTAATGAGGTACAGGAAGCATTGGTGTCACCACAATAAAAAATAAATCAAAGCTTTATTTAACCAGGCAGCTTGGGGGAGAAAAAAAAAAAACCTTCGTGGAAGCCTTATTCTTATTTTCAGTGACCATCTGTGTGAAGGTCAAAGGCCTTGGGAGAAAAATACCGAAGACGACTAACTTGGATCAGAATAAAGGACAGCCGGTGCTTCCGTTGGCTGCTGCAGTTGTTGTTATGATAACGGGGTCTATAAAAGTCTGAAGCAAAATCTGTATGGTATAAATGTGATATTAGGTCTGCAGTCTGAGGATAGAGGTCTGCTATCTCTGTGTGTCCTTAAAAGGAACCGCATGTCCTCCACAGCTGGACATGTTGGACACAGGCAGGAAGCTACATGCACACACAGACACACACACACAGACACACACACACACAGGCCTCTTGATGTGTTTTCCTTTAACGCCTGATGAACCACGTCATTGCCATTTTCTCGCCTTGCGGTCTGCAGCTGTCTGCGCAACTTGATTAAAACATTTCTTTTAGTAATCCCTGTGTAATGAAGCCCTCTCCTGAGAATGGATCTCAGTGTGTGTGTGTATTCATGTGTGCCTGTGTGAGGTTGTGCGCATACGTGTGTGTTTTGGGTCAGGGGTGCTCCAGATGGGAGGAAGGGGAGGGCCGTGTGTCTGTGTGTGTGTGTGAGAGGAAAAGAGAGAGTGGAGTGTTTCTTTCGATGAAGAGTTTCGGCTGTTCAGGACCAATGATTGAGAAATGCACACATGGAACACCTTTGACCCTGGGGAACCACAAAACCCTGAGCTGTGGCCACAAATACAGTCCATGCCTCCTCCTAACTCATTCCCAGATCCAGACTTTAAAGAGTTTGGTTAGAGAATGGATGTCATTACAGATTATAGTGAAGAGACAACATAAAATTGTAATCACTTAATTACACCAGCAGAATGACAGTGAATGATTAATAAAAGACACTGACATGAGGAATAACAGCTAGTAGGGTGCAAAGGGAAGGAAAGCTAACACAATACCTGAAGGCAAAACAGAGAATGCAATATGACTCTGACAGTGCACTGTGGGCCTAATTAGAACATAGTGTGTCAATAAAAAATGGTTGCCAGTAACTGTGATGCTTTAGCAGAGCAAGAAATGGCACGGGATTAATGCCACTGACACATGTTTATTTGATATAGAGATTACATTAATATAATAAAATCATATCATCACTTATCCTGTTTATCTGTTCAAGTGGAGTCCTCAGAGCCCAATCTGATTCAGTGAAACAATGACACAGACTATATACAGTCAATGAGAAATTACTTGAAAAAACATTATGAGAAACTGCACAGAAAGACATAATAAATAAATTTGAGGCACCATTTAGTCCCTATCAGTTACTGAGTTATGTGGATGAGCTTTCCTGTGATATGTCTTTTCTCTCCAAATGCTAGCCATTTAACCCAATTGACCTCCAGGTGGTAAAAATGACAAGTTTCCCCCTCCCCCCTAGTTGGCCACTTAGGTGTTTTTGTTCAGTGTGAAGTGCTTGCATGATTTATAATCTTCATTTGGAGGCTGTGCAAGACACTGTAGTGAGTCTTTTGTAGTAAGATAAAAGAGGGGACTTGAGAGCAGCCCATAACTCACTCTGGTTATTTTCAAGAGGGGTCAGTGACCTTGGCTTGGAGAGATTGGGAATTCTGCAATACTTCAGATCAATCTGCAACACAAAAGGGGGAAAAAAAAAAAGACGAAAGGTACAAGCTGTCAGTCTTCCCTTCCCTCCATTTTCTGTCGGACTCCCTCCAAAGAAGCTCTGAAAATTGGAAAACAATAGCATTTGGGGATTTTGTCAACAGTTTGAGTTGGGGAATGTTTGCATTGGTGAATTGAGGCAGGGTGCGACAGTGAGTGATTTGGGGGAAACTTTAGATAACTTATCACTGGTCTCAGGACAGTGGCTATCTGTTGTATCTATCAGACAAATATGTCAGCCCATAATGGATTGCATTGCGGTTGCTGCGGACTTTGTAAATAGTCTCAGATAAGTTGAAGTCAAGAGAAAGTCGCACATTGTGAACTAATCGACTATCTTGCTGATTGATTTATTCTGTACTGCCTTGAATCTTGTATTCAAGTCCTTCCGCTAACTTTTAACAGTTTATTGGCATAGCTTGTTCTAGTTCATGTGGAATTTCCCATTTCGCTCCAATTACAGACAAAATCCACCTGTGCCAGGGAATGTGTGTTTGTGTGAGCATGCCTCCCTCTGTCTGTGTGATCCATTGAGAGACCAGACACCTTGCTCCACATCTCCCGCTTAACGTTCCAGTCCCCACAGCTGTCTGTGTTGTTGTATTTTGGAAAGAGTGAGGCAACTGATTTTTTCGTACTGTACAGGATATGAGTAATAACAAAAATGTACGTTCTGGAAACTGCAAGCTTGTATTCTGGGACACTGTGTAAACCATTAGGACCAGCTGCTCGTGGCAATATTCCTTCAATCACCGCAAGATTCTGATCTAATATTTAAAAAAAAAAGAAAAAATGCTGACCACATTTGGCCGTGCACATCATAGTTCTTAGTTCGCTTGCTTCTCAGTTGTGTCCTTCGTCAAAGCATCTTTGCTAATGCTAACATGCCATAACTCATTACTAGACATCTACAAGCATAGTGTCCTAATTGTAAAGACACTGAAAAGCACACCCCAGCCAGCCTTCTTTAATTAGGCTTCCTTTATTTTTGTCCATAGAAGTACAAAGCAACAACATACCAGTTACATACCCTATTCCTGCTTCAGCTTGTACTGGAGCTTTTCCAAATGACTTTTTTAATGAGACTCCCCATGTTAGGTATTATTTTACCTGGAGAATAACATATGACCTGCAAGTTTGCGGTCTCTATCCTTCTGTGGCATGCGCCTGCTGTTTTCTCCTCATTCTCTCTGGTGCTTTTTGCATGGATTGCTCGTAATTTGTTCTCTTTTTTGTCTCTTTTCCCTTTTGCTCAGTTTGCAGAAAATGCATTCTTTCACTATTATAGATGCTGAGCAACGTTTACACACTCCAACAGTGTTTTCAGACGTCAGTATTGGCACCCAGTTTTATAATTGTTCCAGCTACAGGTTGTTAGAGCAGTAGGCCCCTTGTCAGCTGCAGCCTCATTACCGCTGCTGATCGCGCTCGGCCTTACTAACCTGCTGTTATTAGTTTGTACAATGTGTGTGTGCAGGTGTGTTTGAGCTTATGTGATGGCATATGCGTTGGCATGCAAGTATATGTGCATATTTGCAAACATTTTTTTTACTAGTTGCATTTTTGTGGTCGTGTGAGGTTGTTTATGTGCATTCATGTGCTTGTGCCTGTTAGCTAGAACCCCAGCTGTAGTTGTCTAAATATAGTTGTGACCACAGACCAGACCAGGAAGCTGATTAGCCTAACAACCATTGACCTCAACAGATCTTAGCTATTATGATGTGGAATAAGTATGGTACAGGTATTGGGTTACCCGAAGACTGTTTTAAAGTTAGGTTTGGCTTACTATTGCATTACGTATTGATACCTTAGTCTTGTAATGGCGTAACCTGTCTTACCAGTAAATGGCACTGAGCCATGTTTGGTGCCAACAAAAGTGTTTTGTTAGGATCCTCTTTGAATTCTACTTTGAGATTTCAATTATTTGTTTAAATGACTAAAAATAGTTTTTTAATCTGCGCCTGCTTTATGTCTACATTTAAGCATGTCCACAGAGGAAACAGACTAGGCAAAGAGTGCCACAGCTCACATGGTACTCACGACTCTGACTCACACCCTCTGCACAACACCATGCCCTGTTTCGCCTGATTTTGACAGGTACGCTGGACAGAAAGACCTTGTGCCAGCCAGTCCACCAGTTACTTACCCAGGCAGCCAGCAAGTCCGCCAACTGGCCTGTCGGAGCACCGGTGTGGTTCTTTGTCACTCAGTCGCAGCTCCAACAGGGGACAGGTCGGGAAATGAGGCCTAATGTTGTTGAAATACTCCAGAGGAAAGCATATTTCATTGGCTGAAATTGAAACACCTAATTTTTCATAGCTCCTGACTAATTTTGATTTCCTTTTAACATATTCCTGGTGGCCTGTGCGTTTTAATAAAAAAGTTATTGACTTAAAGGACCACTGTGAGGTCAGAGACAGCCTATTCAATGAGGCACTGAAGTTCAAGCCAAGGACCTGATTTCTTAAATTATGAGTCAGGACCTGAAATGGGTTCTGGGCCCACTTCTGGTGGGTCTCCACATTATAAGAGCAGTATGCTTTAATGAGTTTTGCTCCCCAGGCTACAGACTCTGTTGGTAATATGGATTCTGCACTGTAACAGTAAAATACATTTTGGTAGTTGCCCCATGCATACTCGTTTTATGTTCTATATGTTTTGCATTATAGGTTTTAATCTTGTCATTTGTTGCTCTGGTGAAGCTGCAGGTGTTATTTTTACCTCTTGGAAGCTTTTGTTTCCTTCATAGCCTGTGGTAACAGTGAAAAGCTGCCTGCCATAAAGCTGTTTACCATGTTGCAGCAAGAAACACTGACCGTGCCAGCTACTTAATGAAATCCGATGAGTGCCTGGCTGTCTTCACATCCAGCATTCCCAAAACACCCTAATGAGAGTTTCTGCTTCTCATTTAATTCCAAGATCCAAGTTGCTGTTTGCAAAGAATTGGGCATAATATAATAAAAACAGGTGCATAATTAAAGTTTTAGTGGACCACATGCACATGACAGCTCCCCTTAAACGCTATAAACACTCAAATAAGCCAACAAACTTTCATCCCTTGCCAGTCCTCTCATTGAAGTGGCTTTGCAGGCACATTTGCTCTGCATGTGGGGACATTGTTGTTGCCGGGTCCCCTTCACTTTCTTTTGTTCAGCTGCAGTATCTGACTAACCTACACACATGCATACACAAACTCACAGAGCATGCATTTGAACACACCGATTTTGAAAAAAACACGCACATGAAAATCGATGTGATTGATGTCTTGTTGTATAGCATGCAACAGTAGTGATTTCTTAATAGTAGAAAAGCATGACATTGCATGGTTCACCCTGGTGCCAAATGCACCACATGCGGCCAGCGAATTTAAAACGTATATGTGCGCTGTCAAGGTAAACTCATTGACCCTGTCAGGGTTGGACTTTCTTTCTCTCTCTCTCTCTGCCCTTTGTTTTTTTCTGTACTCTTACATCTCTCTTTATCAAACTCTCTCTTGCGTTCCGTCTCACAGTAGAGACAGCAGGCGGTTAAGAACTGGGCCTGCCTGTGTGCAGCTAACAGCTCATGTCACCCAGCCGAACCACCCAGGAGCAGAAGAAAGGGAAAGATAAAGAGACTCGGAGAGAAGGAGAGGGAGGGAAGCAGAGGAGTTAAACGATTGCAGAGCTGCTGAGCGGAGAGAGAGAGACCCCGTGACATATTCCACACTCTGAACTGGGACCAGACCAAAATGGATGTGTGATTAAATGAACTGTGATGCTCGTTCCTGACATGCTGCAGCCATCCCTGGAATTAGTCACAGTTCTATTTTCACCGAAAGCTCCACTCATAGGGCAGCGCCTCTTTGCTTCCATTACAATATGTAGTCAAGTTAGCCTATGTGCACGCACACACACCCAAAAACTAGACGTGTATCTGGGCAGGGGGCACTGCCAGTCGTCCAAAACCCAGCCCAGCAGCCTCCTAGAACACAAGGGAGGAAAACAGGAGTGCAACCAAAGAGGCTTGTTTTGCTGTGTTTAGTTCAGGCTCCCAAGGTGTTTTTCCAGTGAATGGAGGTTCCTGGGGATGCAGAGGGGAGGGACAGGGATAGAGACAGAAGTGAAGGATGAGGATCAGTAGTCCTGACAATGATAAGTGCACCGTCACCCTTTGCACTGTGTATAATGCCATTCCTTGTTTGGTGAGTCTAAATGTGCATTAAAAAAATCCCTCCTTCTGTTGTTGGTAATGTGACGGATACTATGGTAAGAAATGAAGAGTCATAGCTTCACAGCCTGGAAAGAAAAAGGCCTCCAAGACCTGATTTATGGATTTGAATGGCAGTTTATATGCATCAGTCTGTCTGTATGTGTGGCACTGACGATCAACGAGAAGTGTGTTTGAATGTGTTTGGATATGAATAAGTGAGTAGACAGTGAACAGGGGAGACAGAGAGGGGAATACTAGAAAGGATGAATTAAAGAACAAATGAAAAAAGCGATTCTCTGTGTGTGTGTGTGTGTGTGTCTGTATGTGTATGTATGTGTGTCAGATGATAAATGAGAGCACGGTCCACTGAGGTTCTGATGGACAGGGGCCTGGAGGACTGCATCGGACTGTGCTGTTACCTCATCCCCCTGAACGCTCAACTCATCAGCTTGTCATACGCACAGACTCGCACAAACTCTCTCCCTCCACACTCTTGGAGACAGATGAAATGTTAAATGCGTAGAGATTCTTTTCAGGGTCAGGTTTCTGGGCTGTACATCTTTTCACATAAATCATCATCACAGTTTTGACGGAGGGGAGAGAAGGGTCGGCAAACTAAACCTACCTGCCAAGTAACTAAGGAAAGCTTGGCTCACACTTGGTACTTCTTCAATTTACTGTTGGAATGTAGTTCTACTTATTTGGCCCTTTGTGCTATCAATGAGCTGTTTTATATTGCGATGTGATATTGATGGATTTGTGGAAGTTGTGAACCATTTGTTTCCACCGGTGTCTATTTCATTCAGTGAATACTGGCGTTTATGTGCAGTTCTCTCTATTCTTTCATTTAATGTCGCTATACCCTGACTGTCTTTGTGCCTCTCCTACCCCATGTACTAACCCTTAATCTAACCCTATGTTTCCTCTCCCTTCTGTTGCAGGAGCAAAAGGTCTTCAGTCCCTACCACAGAGTGTATTTTTGAACTTCCCCACTTCACTATACAGGCCACAAGGGCCCAGACGCTTCTGCTCCAAGCAATCTGTCAGAGCTGGACCCACAGCATGGTCAACGGAGCCCCACTGACACTCAGCGAAAGTCTGTTCAGTGAGGTGTACAAAGCTCCAGGTAAGTTAACTGAGGTCCCCTGTTTGTTGACAGCAAATCCACTGTCCACAGCAGTCCAGTTTCATGACTTCCTGATATCTGACCGAGTTAATAATGTTGGTCTCTTTCAATTGATCTTTGAGTAGGTGCAGCATAGCGATTGCAGGGTGAAGCCTGTCTTACGACAAACTCAAATATTGTTAAGTGACCCTGCAGACCTTTCCACTGACACCGTGTAAAGAGGAAGGGACCAGGTTTATCATAGAGGAGGAAGGGCATGTGTTTGTAATTGCTCAGCGTGGCAATAGGTTCAGTATGTGTTTTTCAGCTTTTTTCATAATGTAGTTGTTACTCTAGGGTAGCAATTATAATTCTGCAATGGCAACTCAGTCACTTGGCACAATAAAAAACACTGCAAAGATTTATTCTGTCCTTTAATGGCTCTATAGTCATAGAACAAAGAACAAACAGGCTCATCTGGTCTTTTTTAGACCATTGTATTAGATGTTAATGCATTCATTATTGTACTTGATTTATTGAAATCTCCTTTTCCTCATAAAGTACATTTAGTGCCCTTTGTTTGTTTAGTTCTGTATAAAATAAAGCTCATTTCTTAGTTCCAGTAAATTGTCAGGAGAGATATATGGAACTGGATAGAGCTAAAAGTGATTTGAGTCTTATGAAAAGTTTTACAGATATTTCTGAGAGCTCGGCCCATGTGCCAGACTATCATTTACAGAAAACAAGTCAACCTGATAGTAGCTAGTGAGCTATGGGCAAATTGGCTGCAGACCCTTTGCCAGGGGTCCAAGCACATATTCAAAACTTGAGACCTCCAAATATACAAGTTCACGTGAGAAGCGTAAAGATCAACTTGTCTTGTGCCCAGTGTGGGGTACTGGACCTGCAGCCGAGGGCAAATTAAGTCTGAAACGCTTCATGTCGCCTAGATGCCTTAATGGTCAAATAATAAATTTTGCCCCTTGTTAAAGAAAGGGAGGGGAGCCTGAATTCAATAAAACAGTAGCGTTTCTCATGACGGTAGCATCTGGACAGTCCTCTGGAGGGCCTGGGATTTTCCAACTCATTAGGATCATGTTGTTTGGTATGCCGTCAACATTCTCCCTCGGCCAAGCCAGCCAAGCTACCTTTTTCACCGTTGTGTAGCCGCCAAAATTTATGAAACTGGTCTCCCGTGGAGTGAAGTCAAATATTCCTCTCCCCTCATTCTGCCTTGCTCTTGGAACAGAGCTTGAATAGCGACATGGAGAAACATTTGCACATCTGGTCCATGTGCTGGCAGGTTAGAAAAGGAGCAGTGGGGGAAAGAGTTTGGACTTAGAAGGCAAAACGAGTGAAGGGGAATAGGTGATGTGTTGTGTAAGTATATGTTTAGTGGGAAAAATAGTCAGCAATAATTCCTATGATATAACCAAATATGTCTAGTTCTGTATCTGCTTTTGAAATTGCGGTGACACTCTTAGGCCTTAAGGAACATGTTAGCTGTCCTAATCCCTCTGACTATATGCTGTGACAATTTAAGTGTGGAGGCAAAATGGAAAAAGAGGAGGTGAAAGAAGAACTGAGGAGTAGAGTTAGTAGAGTGAATAAAATGTTGTATAAACAGTTGTGAACTTTATTTGCTGCAGTGCATCTGCCTTACAATGTGCAACCCTGTGGAATAGTTTCGGTTCCTGTGGGAAATGTGGTTGTGTCCACACTGTAATGTCATGATGGGACCTTGCCAGTTGTTCGCTGCTGGTTACTTGTCTTCTCACTTGGGTCTCAGTTCCTCTCTGCTCTGCTTCACTTCAGTGGTTTTCCTTAACTAAGACAAACCTGGTGTGATTTCTACAAAGACCTTAGTATCGGAAATCTCTAAGAAAAGTTCACTGCTTCCAGTGCTCATTACCGTACATGCTTTAAAGCTATCTATTGACAACAATGGGCACTGTACAGTTAAACTATACCAAAACTTTACCACTTATGTGGTCCTCTGTTCGGTAGAAAAGCCAAGTGTTTGCAATGGTAGCAGTGGCTGCATTTTTCCTCCGGTGTGATTCGCCAGCTGACTGGCTGCAACCGTTTGTGGTAAAAGCGTCGGGTCTGTTATAGCGCTCACAAGACTCAGATCTAAATCCAGATTTAAATCCTGTGTTTGTTCTTGTGTCACCAGCTAGCAGTCATCAGGCTATTGCCTGGACAAGACTGACACACTGAAACGCTGCGGTTAAATTCTGAACATGGCAAACAAAAGCTGTTCATGTTGGACATGTGCTTTTTCGATCTTTAAGGAATTTGTCCTCCCTCCTATCCTTTTGATGTTGCAGGGTTTTTCAATACTGGAAGGTGTTTCATATTGAAGGTTAGCTGATAACACAGATGGTCAGTGTCCTTCGCGGGAGGGAGCTATTTGGGTATGAGATTTCCTTCCCTGTCCAAAGGAAATTCCACAATTCAGCAACGGGCAAGCTGAACAGCTTTAGTTTTAATCTCAAGGTACTGACAGACTGTAAAATATTCTTCAAAATATTTAAAGCAACATTCAGAGACTTAAATTCATTGCAGCTGACTGGAACACAGCCGCTAGGACTTGTAATACTTTGAGTTACTGTGGTGCTCAGTGGCAACTACAGGAGCATATGCAATGTAGCATGTGTTTCTCAAGCCCAGAGATGAGTGAAATCAGAAAACAAACCGTAAAATCCTATTTTCCTTGAGAATCAGACATTGTCAGTCACTCCCTACTGCATGACTGGTTAGTTTGTCACACAGCTGTCTGCAGTGTTGATTTCCAGTGCTGCTGTAGTTAGCGTGGTTCAGACATTAGCAGAGTTTTTTGTGGTGACACATTAGTCCAGCAGTCTCCTTTGCATTCCAGTGAAGCCCACACTAGTGTTGTATTTTATTGGTGATCACTTTGTGTCTCTGGTTGTCTGGTGAAAATGGAGAAGTAATACACGAGGAAATATACTGTGTGTGTGTGTGTGCTTGAGCACGTACGCACACATTAATACATGCACTCTCAGCCTTGTCATGCCCAAGGACATTAAAATCCACTATGTTTTTCAGCTTGTCACTGTCTCCATTGCTCTCATGTTTGCTTTTGTCATCCTGCCTTTGTGTCTTTTCGGTGCAAATCTCTGCTGCCAACTTTTATTTTCCTCCCAGTTCTTGTGTCTTTTGCATTTGTCACTTCTCCCATTTTGTGGATGAATTCATTGTCTCACACCATCTCATTTTTCTTCTTCTGATCCTACAATTTATTTTCTTTTCCTCCTCTGCTGCTGTGACTCTCAGTGGCCAGCATGTCTTATACATTCTCTTTGTTTATGCTTCCAGGATGCTTTTGTGGTTTGCAGTAGCAGCCAAAGGAGTAGCAGCAGTTGTAATAGTAGTAGAAAGGAGCCAGTAATTCCTGTCTACCACTGCTTCTAGCCACTACTAACCTCAGATTCAGCGACACACTGACCACAGTGACCTCCCACACATTACTCGAGTCTGCATGCATTTGTGTGTGAGTGTACAGTGTGCTGTGCAGAGTATGGCGAGTTTGTGTTTGATTTTATGACTGGGAAATTGTAAGCTGCACAGATGTTAACAGTAAAATCTAAAAAAAACTCATATGGCTAAACTATTGATAAAATAATAGCTTCTTTAGTCTGTGCATTGCCATGAGTGCACTGAATCTCTATGTTTTCCTGTTATATTCTTTGTCTTTTCCCTGTTGATGATAACTTAATTGTATGGTTGATGCAATTATATGCGTACACAGTGAAGAATCACAAGGAGTGTTAACACCTGCAGATAGTGCAGTCCTGGTTGGAGTAAATTAACTTGGTTATCTTTTGTATTGGTATAAATAATAATAATATTGTGAATATGACTTTGTCCACTGTCTACATACATCACTGTGTGTATTAAATCAAAAACGAGAAGACATTTTTGTGTCAATGTGACTGTGACATACCAGAAAACCCTTCAGATGACAAATAGACAGGCTGAGATGCTCCAGACTGGGAGTAGCTTCAGATAGCTCATTATAAAAGATGGATGATTTTCCCTGTTCATTCATTTTAAACAATGGCAGTGGTGCAAATGCTACACAGCTTGTTTTTTCCTGCTTGTGGTATTTGCCTCTAAGTGAGTTAAAGCGAATAGTATTTTGTAGAAATGTAGGCCAGTGCGATTAACTGTTTGCAGTCTAAACTCTTGGGCTGCAGAGGAGAAAAGTTTAAGCATAGTTCTGGTCCCTGCATTGCTTGCCGGTGTTAGTGTCTTGTGAAAGGCTGCATTTGAAAGACAAAAGATCAAGGTATTTTAAATTAGCATAAAATTGGCATTTCCACTAGTGATGGATTCTGCTTTAATGCAGCTACCACAGCTGGTTTTCTGGCCACAGAGCTCTGTGGTGGTCTGGACTAGGACGAGAAAGGGGGGGTCTGGTAGAAGTTGGTTGGTGGTGGTCACCAGCCGTGCTCTAGATGATTGCTGGGTGATATATGAGCTGTGACATAGCTGTAGCGTGACAGCTATACGGGAGAAAGAACAGAGGAAGAGGAAGAGAGGGTGAACGATATAATGAACAGAATGAAAAATGAAAGAAAAGGGGAATATAAAGGTTGAAGGGAAAAGTGACAGAAAGAAGGAAATAAAGAGACTGAGAGTGTGGGGCCAACCTCAGTGCCCAGAATTACAACTGGCCATTGGTTTGCTTTATTAAACCCAGCTCTGGCACCTAATTGAGTGTCGGGTTAGGCACATGTGCAAAAAGACGTGCATATGCACAGATACATGCCCACCTCCATCTTTAGTGGATCCTATGTGTACTTCTGAACTCACATCATATGATCCCATTTAAGGCAAATGATGGCAAGAATGTTTGGATACAGCAAGCCTATGCTCTCATTGCATAGCAACTACAAGCATGTAGATAATGGTAGCAGGGGACTTACTCATAACCGTATCATTATTAAAACAAGTCCTTTGTTTTTAGTTCCCCCTATGCTTACAAAGTGGAGAGGGGGAGGGGTGGGGAGTTTTGGACAAAAATTGTGAAAGGATCGTAAAAAAAAAGCCTCAAACATATTTATGTTCATATTAGGGAGACTTATTTATACTTTACTTCACACTGATATTTCCCATTGCTTGGAAGCAAATGTGATCTCTTAAACCATGTCAACAATAGTTGTTACGCATTTTTGCACAGCATGAAAAAGGCTGCTCCTGTCATGGCCAGCAGTTCACATCCCTGTGATCTAAACGCCTTCAGGAGTATGAGCCTGACGCAAATCCCCCTGTGACGCTGCGGCACAATAAGTGTCGGTAATGGCTCTGCGTTATTGAAGGGGAAAAATTGTCCATTTTAATATCACTCTGTCACCTCTGTAATCTGATCCCTGGTAAGTTGTCCATTTAATGTTGCCTGATTCCAGAATTTACCTCTTTTCTCCTTCCTTTTTACACTCCTCTGTATTTCTCTCTCATTGGTAAAATAAATGCAGCTGCTGGTAGCATACTCCTGGCCATGAGACAAAACAGGGGAGGTTGCAGTCCACTCAGTTTTTCAATGTTTTCCTGTGCAGATAACATAGTCTTCTTATTCACAACCTTAATGTTCCTAATCTATTAATCAAGACAAGCCAGAGGAACTTGCAGCTTTTACCCTGTCATATAATGAGCCCATACACTTAGCTCATGGAGATTGTTTTGATAGTCCTTTTCATTGTTCTACAGTGAAAGTGAAAGAAGGAAGGACAAGAGCCTTTTTTATGGTCTGTGGTTGTCACAAATGTCAGTAAAGAGATGGGAAGCTTAATGAAAACCCCGAGATGTCTGTTTCAGCGTGGCCTGGCCCCTCACTCAAGTATCCATACTTCTTTGAAGAGGTAACTTATTGGTTTGAGAGAAATTTCTGCCTGTCTACTTGTCTGCTTCACGGATTGACATCAGGACAGGAAGAAAGCAGTAGGGAAAGGAAAGAAAGAGGGCTTTTTCATCCATATGCAACCTTATTTCTGACATTAAAAACACGTTGTGTCAGCATCAGAGAACCGATAAATAAATCTTGGATGGAACTTGAGACGGTTCTTGTCAATGAAAACTTCAATGAGCTACAGACGGCCCTCGCTCGACTCCTGGCAGATTGTGATGATGTTTTAAGTCAATCCAGACTCGGGCCGTCCCTGCTTTTCTTTTGTCTTCGTGAAGCTCTCCGCTCTTTCTCCGTTACTCGCTTCGGTCTTGAGCTAACGAGAGAAGCCAGTGGAGTCGATGCAAAACAGAAGTTGGTTGTGTTGTTCCACAATTAGACTTTGGATTACATGGAAATTGATATGGTTAATGAGATGAGAGGAACATGAAGGGTCTGAGGTCTGCTCATTCAATAACATCTCAAGTCAACTTTCATCAAACAACGGCTTTGCACATGCACACACAGACACAAACACACACACACACACACACACATCTCCCTGTCAGAGTTGGGCTAGTGACTTCAGACACTCATCGGGGGACATCAGGCTTGTCATTTCTCACCATGATTCTTCATTCATCATTCTTCTTTTCCTCACACCGTACACTAGGCTTCTGGCGAAAGGAATCAGAAAGAAATCAGAAGTTAACTGAAAGTGCGCCAAGGATTTTCTCCCCCCAGTTTGTTTGAATAGTAGCCCACTTTCCTGTCATGGGAAATAAGATGTGATTCCAGGCATGTTGGAGAACATGGATGATCCCAGTATAGGATCTGGAAGCCTGAGTTTTCACATCCAACTTTTTTATTTTTCTTCTCTGATATGAATCATGGACGGTTTCTCAGAGGCATCATTTCACTTACCACTAAATCCAATATACCATTGGCACAATATAGTACTTAAATTGCTTGTTGATCTACAGATCTATCATGCTTTTTCGCAGCCTGGCTGGTAGTTGAGTGTGGCAGTTTAGTTAACTGGCCAAGCATGGGTAGAGCAAACTTTGTGGAGATATTTTTGCTTTTTTAGAGCTGGAACATTCAGCTCATCTCCCCTGTGGAAGTTAAACTGAAATATGACATGAGAACCTCCTGTAGCCATGGTTTATGATGCATTACTGTGATAAAGACTTGTCAGCCTCTACAGTGTGTCATCAGCAGACCCCAAGGTGTGTTGGGTATCGTAAGGTATGTATTGTTGTCTTGCATATTATAGTGAAAGATCTGCATTTATAGATATACTGAAAAATTTGATAACGCCAATAGAGTTGAGACTGATTAAACACAACCCTTTATTATCATGACAAGGAAATGATATAGTGAACAATAACAGTCATAAGGGATACATATAGCATTACATAATGAATCAGAAAAACTGTTAATTTGATAACTAGTTGGGTTTCTTAATCGCAAACATGTTTAAAAAGTTTAAGGACACACAGCAAAGAGCATCACTGAGACATGAAACAAAATGCACTGTAAGTGTAATGGGCTTTAAAGTACCCACAGCAGACTGTTCTCAATGTAACCAAGCCCTGAATCAATGACAGCCCCAAATAAATCTGTTTGTATTTATGTCATCTAGTAGTGTCTGCAGAGCTGGCTCCCTGCTGTGAGCCAACGGTCCCATCTAAGGGTAGTGACTAGTGCCGACTGAGCACATAGCTCCACGTCACAGGGCCATAAATTTCCGCTGCAACTCCCACTGAAGTGCCTCAGCAGCACCAAAACCCCAGTCACGTCTTGGCTACCACCACACACAGACACAGTCGGCCTCTGCAAAGCTGAGACATAAATATTGATCTCAGTGGATTATTGATAAACAAGAACGCTCTGCTCATTTTCTCTTTAATTCTCTCCCATAAGGCGAGTGGAGAGAGCAGGAGAAAGCCTGAGAAAGAGAACAAGCATGAGTTATAGACACAGACATCTTTAGAGTCAGAGAGCGAGAGAGCAGTAATCCAGAGTTGCATTGCAGCAACGGAGGGCCTGGTTTAGTGTCATTAGCTGTGGTCTGTAGTTTCGAGCATCTCTCATGGTGGAACCACACTGGCATTCAGTGCTGGCTTCTGCTTCAAAGCTAGAATGCCCCTGTTTCTTGTGCTAACCAAATTTGTCAGGGCAGCATTAGGCTGGGGATATGGGAGATTGAGAGGCAGGCTCTCTCATCCAGAACTGTGTTTTAATGGCCTATCTCACCACCAGCTAATCATCTCCTTACAAGTGGCAATGCGGGAATCGTCTGTGTCACAGCACATGTTTCTCTATCACTCTGAGCACATCTGTCTCTCTGTTTCTCTGTCTCTCTCTCTCTCTCTCTCTCTCTCTCTCTCTCTCTCTCTCTCTCTCTCTCATCTTTCTCACTTGTTCTGTATCTTTAACTCTGCATCTCGTTCTGCCTCTCTCTCTCATCTTTCTCACTTGTTCTGTAACTTTAACTCTGCATCTCGTTCTGCCCCACCCCCCACCACCCCTTCACTGTCTTCCAAACCTCACTGCCTAGGCACATTAGTGTTGGCCAAATTGCTTCCGCATGAAGACTCCTTAATTGTGGTAATTCGGTGGCAAAGAGAACCACAGTTTGAATGTGCAGAGAACATGTGTCACTGCTTTAGTGGGCAGACAGAAAGGCAGGCAGCACCTGGAGGGGATGGAAATCATGAAAATTAGACCCCCAGCTTC